>VMKM01002220.1:0-82705 GCA_008360985.2 Macquaria ambigua | reverse complement strand
AGGAGGGCTGTTTCATATGATGAAAAAACTGAAAAAAACACACGCATCAATAAACATAATGTAACATGATCAACACACACACACAAATGAGAGAGAAAGAGAGAGTAACAACACGAGCAGCAGATCAGCAACACCTGTCCTGGCAACTGGACACACACACATCACACACACAAACACACACACACAAACACACATCACACACACACACACACAAACACACATCACACACACAAACACACATCACACACACACACACAAACACACATCACACACACAAACAAACACACATCACACACACAAATTAATTTCCAAATAATTCCTCCTGGGATTGAAGCATCAATATGAGCAGCTGGCTAATCTACATGTTACAGCACCTGGTTTAACTGCTGGACACACACACACACACACACACACACACGAGGAGTTACTGTTTCTGTTTATTGATCATCTTTATGGTGTTGATGTACATCTTTAATTTCCTTGTAAAGTGTTTTACAAGGAAAACAAAAATTCTTTGGATATTGGTTTTACTTTGAGTCTTCTCAGACGCCTCGTCTTTTTGCATGTAAATAAATACATCACAATGTTGCCACTGTTCTTGAAAAATGATGGATAATGTAAAGTAGGAATGTTTGGCTCGCTTCAGAATGAAATTAGTTCATCGCTGCGGTCAGTGGATATGGCTGCAGAGCTTTGAGCTGAACTTTGATGATGTGAATCTGCATCGTTGACCAACTGCAAACCGTCTTGACAGACCTGATCTTTGTGGAGACTCTGCTCTGACCGACTGTTAATTTTGTCAACATAAACTTTTTTCCGTGATGAAAAACAAGACAAAAAAATAAAAAGCAACTTTTAAAAATGAAGAAAATGTTACAAAATGTATCAGTAAACGATAATGTGAAATACGGACGAAGGGACGTGATAACTAATCGACTGTTTTAACGCATCAAGTCTTTTACCTCCTGACTGGTGAAACCACAGGTGTCATTTACACTGGAGACGCTCGGGGACACATGGCAGATTTTGTCCCCATCACTTTTTTAAGAGCATAATTAGTTAAAAAATGTTCTGAAAAATAGCTTGCACCAAGAAATGTTCACTAACAACTGAGCACGCTTTGAGAAAGGTTTATTTGCACAATAAGAAAACATACAATGCAACGTAAATATAGAAGAAACAAATGTGTATTGTCCAATGATTCACATGGAAGACTGTTACTTGTGTGTTTAATGCTGAGTATTTGTAGACTCTGTAGTAGCCTGTATGCCCTTTTGACGTGCGCCCCACCATAATTATCTTTATCTATTCTGACCTCATACTGTGGGTAAAACACTGCCTCCTCCACCCAAAAACACCTCTTCTTTAGAAGAGAAACAGCATCTTGCATTTTAGTAACATTATGTCTCCATGCCCATAACGTTACTGGTTTTTGAAAGAAAAAAAAAACTGATTTATGGTCTAAATTCTTCTACAATCCCACTGAAACAGAACATGACAAAAGACTACAATACGACTAAAACTATTTGTCCATTTTCATCAAAAGACTGAAAGTAAATCAGGTGCCAACACGCTGCTCTCAGAGGGTTTAAACTCCTCCATAAAAGAATATTCAGCATGCTGTGCTGACAGTCAGGAGACGGGAGGAGGGGACTGTTTGAATACGTCTCTGAATATGCATGCAGACGAGTTTCACAGCACCGTTTGCTGATACGACCAAGAACTTATATGAGGCAACTCTTTCTATTGAATCCAAGCACCCGCAGTTCAACCTACACTCACCCCCTCATCCATCCCTCCGTCACCCTCCATCATCCCTCCCAGGCCATTTACATCACTACCAGAACCTGGGCAGGCAAGAGAGGATGGAGGGAAGGGTTAAAAGGACAGAGAAAAGAGGGATGGGAGAGGTGGGAGGAAGTGAATTTGATGAGAGACTCAGAGAAAGAAGGACAGGAAAAACTGGGAGAGAAACCACAACAAAAGAATGAGAATGAGGAACGGCAAAAAGAGGAAGAGAAGAAGAAAGAGAATAAAATAATACAAAAGTGGGAAAGAGTAATATGGAGGGATAGTGTGTGTGTGTGTGTGTGTGTGTGTGTGTGTGTGTGTGTGCGTGCGTGTGTGTGTGTGTGTTTAACCAATCTAAAGTGTAGTATAATTGAAGTGTGTGTTTTCAAGGACAGGTAGATATTGGTCCTGAGGTGGGAAGCTGCAGAGTCAGCAGGTCTGAGCTGATTACATCCTCTGTCTACATGAGGAGGAGGAGGAGGAGGAGAGAAGAGAGGAGAGGAGAGGGGAGGAGTAAGTTACTGGAATGGAAAGGAGAGATGAAAATAAGAGGAAAGAGGAGAGGAAAGGTAAAAAGAGGAGGTGAAGGCATGAAGGAGAAGACAGGAGAGAGGAGAGAAGTGGCTGTTGGTTTTTAAGTTTTAGAAATCTTTTGTGATCTGATGGTAAAGTTTTCAGTCTGACAGCAGTTATGTTTCCATTGAAATGAAAAGTATTCAGCAAATTTCGGACATTTCTTTGATGTAAATGTTTTCACGGGACAAAATGACACAACTGTGAAAGAACCAAAGTGAAACTGGAACTTCCAGGTTCTTTTCCAGAAGTCAAATACTGCAATACCCATGAGCCTCAGCTACCGTCGACATGAAGTAGAATCCAGTCAGGTAGAGAATTCAAAACACTTCTGTTGCTGCTGTTAACAAAAAGCTGCTCCACAGTTGCTAAATTCAACCAAAGTTGACCCCAAAATTAACTGATTGAAGCTGCAGATTATAAAATCAGTTTTCTAAACAGCTTCATCTTCAGCTTCCATCCGCCGTCAGCAGCACACAAGCTCATTTGACATTTTATTGAAGAACCAGATGTTTTCTAACGCAGGTGATAATAGTTCTGACTGATGATTGAGTCCTAGAAGAGATCCAACTCCTAACATTGTCAATGGGAAAAGTGAATGTGACTTTTACTTTCACAACCATGGGCGCCTGAAAAAGCTCCTCCCACTTCACTTCGCCACTCTACAACCTGATCATTTTTGTAACTTGCTGAAACAGAAAGTCCGCCCACTTTACAACGCAATGATTGGCCAGGTTACCACAGCTTCAGTCTCTTTTTTGTGTGTAAAACCGAGTGTGACACGATGAACACCTTTAAGGAAAGACTGCACAAAAAGGGCATAACGGCACATTTTCAAAGAGAGGCTGTGACGGCAGGCTCAGCTTCACAGTTGGCGGTTCAGAACGAGTAATAAAACTTTTGCTGACTCGGTCAGACTTACAAACTAGTTCATCTGAAGCTTACTGAGGCCTTCAGAGCAACATACATTTTGTCATCATCATGACTCCATGTTAAGTTCTTCTGACAGTCTTGTATACTTGTGAGTTTTTTCCCAACTAACCAGGAATGTCAGTCACATAACCAGCGGGAGCCACCAGACAAACAGCGAGTGTTTAGACCAAAAAGGAAAATTGCATATAGGTTCGAACTGCTGCAGCAAAACACAGCATTTGTTTATGTAAAATCAAGGAAACGTTACTAACAACATGTTTGTGCTACTTTACAGCCGCTGAAAAAAAACCTGCTTCAGCCGTGTGCAGCATCATTTACATTTTCATACATTTCTCCATCTGGGACAAAACCAGAGTGTGTGTCAGAGCAGCGTGCAGGAAATTTACACATTGTTATTTGGTAACAACGTGCAAACCGCTGCTGCAGCCGAGCCTCGATTGCCGGCCGGAGACATTTCCTATGCATTTTATTCCCAAAGACAAATGTAAATTCAGTTTGAAAAGGAAAGCAATTTTCACTCAGACATAAACTACACACACATCAGCCGGACTGTTTTCTTCTTCTCTCCCTGATAACCGTGTTTACATGCATGTCTGGACAAAACCAATCTGGTGAAATCACAGAGGGAAGCAGGACTAAAAAACTCCACGTCTGAGACAAAACTTAAAGCGTCAGAACTCGCTTTTTTTTTTTTCTTTCTTCTCTTTTCTGGCTGTTTAAGCGTCTCGAGCTGTTTCCTAACAACACGTCAGGATCTGGCCGAGCTCAAACACTCGCTGCTCCACAAAAACCACCAAACCACCGAGCAGCTGCCAAAACCTCAGACCAGCCTCTCTCTCTCTCTCTCTGTGTGTGTGTGTGTGTGTTTGTGTCTCTCGCTCATCAGAATGGGGTAATGGGACATTTTATTGTGTTATTTTGCCCCTGGGGAGGACAGGGGGAGGAGCGGAGGGAGGGGGGGTGTTTTGGAGACAAAGCCAACTTTGTGCTTTGTGGTTTTTCTGTTGTTTCTGAAAGTTCGCCAACACCATCACCACCACCACAGGCTTCTACTTTCTCAGTCTGTTTCTTTCTCCTCTTAATCTGTCCTCTTTCTCCCAGTCTCTCTTTCCCATTTGTTTTTAGCAGAGGACAGATTCTAACATCAGGTGGCTGCATTCAACCCACAAAACACATGAATAGATAACACTGCATATAACTAAAATTACGTAATTAAAAATGTTTGGGTTGCAGCGCTTCCTGGACTCAAAATTAGTTTGTTTGAGGTGCTCTTTGGATCTTTTACATGTGGACTAAAAATCACAAGAAAACTCTAAAACACTCTGTTAAACAATTTAAATGCCTTTATTGTTCATGTATGACAGGTTTAACATGACCATGCTACATCAGTTTATTGCCACCTTTGGCAAACAGCAGATTTTTCTGTTTAGTCTACTTACTCTAACTCAAACTGTTTTTACACACACACACACACACACACACACACACACTTTGGGCGATCAGGCAGGTGTTCCCACCCGCCTGCCTGCCTCCTCTGGGACAGCGAACCAAGCACTCCTGCCGGCTTTAAGAGGCTCATATCCAGCCTGCGGGTGAGTCTGATTCAAGCTAACAGCCGTCCGCTGGTGAGAGCCAATCAGGTCGATGAGTGACTCCACCATCACAACACATCTCTCACCGTCTCTACTCTCTATCTCTTCTTCCATTTCCCTCCTTTTTTGTTCCTCATCACTTCCCTTTCTTCTTTTCTTTCCTCGTTTGTCGTTTGGTTTCTGTTGCTCTCCGTCTCTTCTTCATCCATCCTGTTTTACTGCTGATACTCGTTTACTTTTCCCATTATGGAATTATTACTTTTAATGAATATCTGTTGTACTTTTCCACCACCTGTCAAACCCGACAACTTGTTGCCTTTTATTCTAAATCTAAATATTTGGAGCCGTTTCACATATGTGGGCCGCTCATACAACTACTATTTCATATTCCATCCTCTAGAACGACACATAAATCTGTTTTATGATGCGGTTAAGGTTTGGTTAAAGATTAGGCTCAGAAGTGACTTGGTTAGGTTTAGGGAAAGATTTAATTCTGCCATCAGGTTACAATAATAAGCACATGGTGAAGGCTGAGGGACGATCGTGGTCCATCATATCATTTCTCCTCCCTTCCCGTTTTTAATGTCCTTTTCTTCTTCTCTCCCTCACTACTGCTCAGTCTCTGTCTTGCTCTCTCGCCCAGTCCTCCTCTTCTCCATCATCTCTCCATCATCTTCCTCTCCAGTGCCGCTGTAGTGTACTGATAGTGGGAGCACTTGTGCAGTCGGCTATGAAGTCTGTCCTCCTCCTCCTCCTCCTCCTCTTCCTTCTACCCCCACTTCCTCTCTCTCTCTACCTGGAAATTAATTTGGTCTCCTCCAGATGCCTATCGCCGCTGAAAGGCCCGCAGAAATAGATCCACAAACAGCAGCTCAGCCAAAACACCATCGCTGCCTGACAGCCTTTAGCAGGCACACACACACACACACACACACACACACACACACACACACACACACAGCTGGATGGAGGGGGAGGGGAGCAGATGGAGAGATGAATGGAGGGATGGAGGCAGGGAGTAAATGGTGGGGGAATTTAGCATTGGAGGGAGGAGAAGATGGATGGATGAGGGGAGAAATTAATAGATGGATTACCTACAAATTTGTACACTTTATTGCCCAAACAAACCATCAGTTTTTAGATTGATTTCCTTCCTTCCAGGCAGCCATTGGTTTCTGTTCGTTTCTATGAAAAGCAGCTTGCAGAGACCAGAAACCTGCTGCACAGAGAGGATTCATCACAATAAAACATTTAATCACCTTCTTTTTTTTTGTGCATCGATGTCGGGGCATCAGCTCATGATGGAGCTGTTTAGAAGTCTTGACGGTGCATTCAAGGACACATCTGAGATTGTTCTGTCTTCTCCAGAAATACAACAGCATTGGTAGTCTTTTTGCATCATTCTGTTTAAAGTGATGTAAAATAAAAACCGTATTAGTTAGAGCATTCATTCTTTCTGCAGTTGAAAGCTAAGGCTGACGTCTTTTGCATCATCACTTTTGTATGCTCGTGTCGTGGGTTGATGACGTCATTAAGCTGCGTTACATGTGGTGCAAAACGTGGTGACAATGTGAGGTGGCATCATGGATGTCCATGGGTGGCGCGGTTTTAAAACCGGCAGCAGAAAACGCTCATGTGTTGTTAAGTTTTGTTTGTTTTAAGTTTCAAGGAATTCACATCCTGTTTTGGACAGCTTCCATTTTTGCTTACTAATTAGTTATCTGACTTTCCAAGAACATAAAAGGAGCTCATAACTGCAGGCTTCTAAGCACATGACTGGTCATTGTTTGGATGTGTCATTGAATGCACCAACAAGGAGACATTTCAAAGCAGCAACAAAAGTTAAAAGAAATGACCTTTTAAGTTTCATATCTTCTGAAATTTAGTGAAACCAGCCAACTATTGGTTTACTGTAGAAAATGGTCGGCAGAAATGTAAAGTATACAGCTTTTTTCTGTTTAATATGACAGGAACTAGAATATCTTTGGGATTGCTGGTTTGACATAAACTATTTGAAGACGTCACCTCGGGCTCTGGGTAATTGTGATGACGTTTTTCACTATTTTCTGACATTTTATAAAAATGAACACATGAATACATGATTTGTAACGATGGAAAAAAACATTCAAAACGTCCAGTGTGGTTATTCAATGCATTTCCTCATGTGCAGCTCAGATTAATCTGCTTTTAGCGCCAAAACAAACAAGCAGGTAGTTTGATGATAAACTGATAAAATCCATCAGTCAGGATCTGAACCACGATTTGGAAGAAAGAAAAACCTGGTTTAGCTTTGGTGAAACAGAAAACTGCGACGGTTTGGTGTTTTGGGCAACAGGGTTTACACTCCCATCATCCATCCGGAGACCAGAGGGAAAACATAGAATTAAAACACAAACTTTGAACTCAACTAAACAGTTTGACCTTTGAATTATCAGAACACTTGATGTCCCACAGCCAGAACATAGTTTGTGCCTCTCTCTCATTGTGGTCTAAAGGGACCTAAAGGGACCACGCCGGCTGTTGTGGAAATTTCCCCTAAACTATCCACCAACATCAGTGCTTCCGAGCCTCGCCTCCTTCAGGGATCGGTCGGAGAGACTGAAGCCGTTATTCATCGTCTGTTTGAGCTGTAAAATCACCGGATTCCCTCTGAGAAACGTCAGAGAGTTTCACCCTCAGCAGGTGAGCAGAAAGGCCGAGGTGATATCAGATAATACGTCTCACACTCGACAGCATGAATTCAGCTTCCTGCCTCCTCAGTTCAAGACAAATTAAAAAGGATAAAACCCTCTTTGTAGCAGAATCAGTGAGAGTGAAGGCTGGACAGCGGTGAAGTGTAATTTCAGCTCTATACATTTGACCTCTGACCCTCCGCCTGCTCTCTGCTCTTTAACAGCACACGTATGCAAATAGCCGGCTGTTAATCTGCTGCTCAGCACCGACCTGAAACCTCCGACTCCGGTCATGGTCTGCTGTATATTGTACTCGTCTACACGTGGTAATAACCTGTCTGATTTGTCTGACTCTGCTTTTACCGGATGACTGTGCATCTGTTGAACAGGTCTGGACAATATTGTTGAATCATTTTTATCATAGAGCTGTTAGTCAAGACCACTTAAGTCGAGTTTGAGACCAGTTGGAGTCTTGAGACTTCAGATCAGGTCCTTCCAAATAATTACAGGACTGCAGAAACTCTGTGGCAAAGACGACAAAAATACAGCAAAGAGCAAAATATAAATGCTTCCACATTATTTGCCAAATGTACAAGTTCATACAAATGTTTCTCAGAGTGAGCGTTCACATTCCTGTCAGAGCAGGTGTCGTGTGTGTGTGTGTGTGTGTGTGTGTGTGGGGTTACCTGGGGCTTCCAACAGGTAACGTCTCATCGTCACAGAGAGAGCGTCGGAGCTGCATCTCATTGCGTTCAAAGACAGAAAAATGTGACATGTGACCTCACTGAGACCCAATCAACACAGCAGAAAACACAAACTAGATTCCCTTTTCACCTCTTGATCACTGGAATACACACATCACTACCACTATAGCCATCAAAGCACAACAGAATAGAATCACAATTACAAGCGATTGCTTGTCATTCCTTCAGTATGGAGAAAATGATTCCACCACTTGTCGCCTAGTTTAGAACTGAACAGAATATCCAAAGAATTGTGTCCAACATGTCCCAACTAACAGGTAGAAATATACAGCTGGAATGTGTTTCCACCAAGTCGAATCACCAAATGCTGAAACATGTAACACAGAAAACAATAGTCAAAGTTATGCGTTCTCTCCAAACCAACAGGTCACAAAAACATGTAAATCCTGTCCAGAGAAGTCTGATACTAGAGAATAAACCTTGTATAAAAATAGTTGCTGTTTCAAAATTAACTATACCAAAAAAAAATGATGTGCCGACTGCTGGACCACTTGAATAGAAAATAATGGAATCGTGGTTACATCTGACTGCTCGTCATTCCTACAGGAAGTCAACAGGTGAAACAAGAAAACAGATAGAACCCATTTTAAACAGGTATAAATATAATAAGTCAATTCCATCACCAAGTGCTGACTAACTACGTAGAATAGAAATGAAACCGTCTGATTGCTCGCCTTCTCCAAGTCAACAGGTGAATAAACGTGTATTCCTACAGGAGAACGATACCTAATGTGTCACATGGTTTGAATAAAATAGTATAAAACATAAGTGAAAAGAACAGAATCAAAGTTTTGTCATTTCTTGTCGTCTCTAAATCAACATTAGGCTCCTACGTTCCAGGTAACGATGTCCGATACGTCCTGTACTTTAGAATACAACACAACAGGTATAAAAATAAAGTGATCGTTTTAAATGTCACATACTGACTGAATAGAAAATAATAGAATCTCTTCATCAACAGGTGACAAAAAACACTGAATAGAACAGATCAGCTGGATGGTGAGAAAATATCAGGTGCATAAATCCACTAGCTGATCAGGTGCGAGCAGAAAATATGTTTACATATAAAAAACAATTATTCATATTTCCACCTTAATTCCACCTTAATAATCTGGGCCAGTGACAGAGCTTTAAGGTCATGTTCAGGTCTGCTCAGTTTGACCTGCACAGGTAAATCCATGCACATCCCTCCACATTAAAACTTCCTGTTAATTCCTCTGAGCCACACACACACACACACACACACACAGGCGTTTGTCATCGATGGATGCACATGTTTTCCTCGACGCTCACACACCTTGCTTGCTTAGAGCGTCAACACACTGCATGGCTTCCTAGCCTGCACGCGCACACGTGCACGTAAAGGTAGCCTACACACAGTTGCACAGACGGGCAGGGAAGGCGAGACATCAGCAGGCAGAGCAGAGGCTGTCCTCTGTTTCCCCGAACAGTCAGCCAACCGACCTGTTACAGCCACCAGCCCCTCCGTCTGACACACTCACACACACACACACAGGCGCGCACGCACGCACGCGGGCACGCACACCTCGACTCTCCTCTGGAAAGGGTAACAGCGTTCCTCCTGACACCTCCAGGCTCAGAATAAAACGCACAGCGACGCGGAACAGCCGGTAACCCGCCGGGCTGCCGGTTCCTTCAAACCCGCCTGTGTGCAGCTGTAAACATGCAGTGAGGGAGGAGGAGTGTGTGTGCAGGAACAAAAATCCAAGCCCCGTTACCGTTCTCTCCGCGTCGGGTCCTGCTGGATGCTCGGCTTGGTGGGCGCCATCTTCCTGCAACAATTATTTGATTTCTTACTTTCTGTTCTTTCCCCTTTTTTTGTCTCCTCAGGTTTATTTGGACGCGGAGCCGCGGCGGTGCGCTGCGCCCTGACAGCAATGCGTCATGGTCGGCGTGTTAAGACAAAGCCATGTCCGTGTGTGTGAACGTGTGAGTGTGTGTATGTGTGTGTTTGAGCGTGCGTGCTGTACTGTGCGTGCGTCTCGTGCTTGTCTCTCTCATCCGCCGCCGCCGCTCAGGAGCGTGGAAACAACGGGCGGTGGAGGCGAAGGCAAGGATCGAGCTGCAGCAGCAGAGGCATGCCGAGCGGAGTGAGGGGGAACCCGGGGTGGATGCCTCTCAGATCCCGCTGTCTCTCCCCTCTCTTCCTCTCTGTCTCTCTTCACACACACGCACAGCTTCGGTTTGGCACTACAGAAGAATTTCCTGCATGCGCTCCGGACGGAGGGAAAAAAAAACAAACAGGCGCGCCAATCTTTACATTCTCGCCGCCGCTGCAGTGCCTATATCCCCGTTAAAATCCCCGCGGCGGAGCGTCGCCGGGCGGTCAGAATCTCTGTGGTTTTTCGGAGCATTTTTCCCTCCTCTGGCTGCTGACAGGAAAAAAAAGGACACCACACATCTCCGGTATTTTCTCCAGCCCCGGCGCAACAACGCCACTCAGTTGCAGTTGGAGTCAGTTTGTGTGTGTGTGTGTGTGTGTGTGTGTGTGTGTGTGTGTGTGTGTGTGTGTTTATTTTTTTATTTAATTCTCCCTCTCTTCCTGTATTACAGGTTGCACCGCGGGGCTATTATCCAATTTTTAACCATCACACACAAAAAACCACCACCCAGCGTGCGCGGGGGGTGATGGGTGATTTATTTGGATGGTTGCCCTGTAAATCAGATCTATGCACCTCCACCACCCCCCACCCCACCCTCCTGCCTTCAGTGTCATAATAAACACATCACAGCAAATGTCTCACTTCAAATTCCAAAATCAGTGACTAACTTTTTGCGTTATCTTTCTGCATATTTGAAGAGTCTCGTCGTGTTTTGGTGTTTGCATCTGCATGAAAGGACGCTTGAGTTTGTTGTGAGCCTCTAAATTTGAACACAACTCCTCCTATCATCTCTAAAAATCTAATTATCCTGCTCACTTTTTATATTTTAGGCCACTAAAATATATTTTCCTCCAGGCTTTGATGTTTGCACGTCAGCGATGTCTCATTGTCCTCCAACAGAAAAACCGCCTGCTTCTTCTGTCTGTCTTTTTTTTTTTTAACATTCATTTAAATTCCTTCTTTTTTTTTAAATGTATAATTCATTGTAACCTGGTGCTGTGTGATTAACCCCCGGGCTGCAGCCCTGGAAGCTGAAAAGCCTCCCTCTCTATACCAATGACCTGTCAAGGTCAAAGGCATGCTGGGTATTCTCCGCACAAACACGGGGTTACAGGCGGTGCTGTGGCAGAAAATCAAGACGGGAGAGGGGAACCGTGACCTCCAGCCGACGGTCGTCATGAGCTGAACGCCTGCCGATCAACGTGCAGTTTCAGAAGGTGTCAACATGTGCTTCTGCCTCGATATGTTCACCAGTGAGAGCAGCTGCAGTGATTCACAGCAGACATTTACACGGATTTCTCTCTAAAAACAAATGTTCAAATCACAAGTGAGCGTTCAATAAACTGAGGTTGGTTTCTGCTGCATCCCTAGTTGCAGATTTATCCGTGCGTGTGTGAAAAGATGCTCAGTAATATTCAGAAGCAAAGTCACATGACCGCCAAGAAACTGAAAGGTCACAGGTTTGACCCCCAGCTGCAGCCTGAACTGCACTGATGTCACTCACGGGATCGTCTCCACCTTAGGAGGAATTTGGGGGGATAAAACAAATAAAATCTGAAGATGCTTTGGGTTTTTATCAATGCACCGAAGCTGTTTTTTGCCTTTTGAAGCGAGACGGCACCACGGCTCACGTCTGATTTTATTTTTTTAACCTTGTCCAGCGTCAGTGAAACAAGCGCTCACGCTCTCGTTCTTCCCGGGTGAGGTTTGGCTGCTCCTTCTCTCTCCATCTCAGCCCTGCTTACTGAGAGCAGTCAAACGGAGGCGACGTGGATAATGGAGCGTAATGTATAAACATATTAGCTCCCAGCTGTTTGTTGGGGGAAACATTATGTATGGAGAGAAGAGAGAGGGGCAGCGAGACGGCGGGCCGATGAAGACGGGGAGAAATATTTTAAAAAATGAGCCTCTGCAGCCGTTAGAAATCCAGACACAAATACTCAAACCTTTCACCTTTAAAAAGGAGATCATTCAGGCCTGTGCTTTAACTGGCTGTTCTCAAACTGGGGTCTGGGGGCCTCAAAGGGTCCTCGAGGAGTTCTGGCAGGTCCCCAGCTGCCAGATGACGACATGGTTAAATTCCAGCAGGTTTCATGTCACAAGAAATAATCAGAGAACGTGTCAAACCACTACTCTAATCCTCACCTCCCACATATAGACACAAACATAAGGTTGTGTCCCGTATGGGAGTCCGGGGTCTGTGTGCGCCCAGAAGCCCTGCTTTAAATAACAATACGGCCCTTATTCTCCTCGTATTTGTTGCTTTAGAGGGCTGAGACGCTCTCAGTGCTCTCGGAGAGGCCCCGGCTGTGATTTATGTCGTGTTTGCTCCCCACAGCTTTTAGACTTTACACACACACACACACACACAGCTACACTCCATAATACGGAGGAGTTTTTCGGGTAATAAGGCAAAGAGTGTGTGTGAGTGTGTGGGGTGTGTTTTGGCCCCCCGACAGCTCCAGATGATTAGAAAAAACAACCCTACTGAGCAGCCGGACGAGGAGGCAATCATTTAGATTCAGAGTGGAGGGGAAATAAGGAAATAACAGGGATGGATGGAGCGGATTGTCACCAGAAAACAGGGTGGACTCGAGGAGCCGCAGCTTCATGACCAGCTGGAAAACACTCACATTTCTCCGTTTCTACTGAAATAACTCCATCCTCTATTTCCGATAAATTACCTCCTGTGTTTCCACTGAATGAGCAGAACCTCATCCCAGTTTTTCCACTGAATTACCTGGACTTCACTCCTCTATTTCCACTAAATCACTGCAACCTGATTCCTCCATTCCTCCTCTGTCGCTTCATCCCTCCGTCTTTGCTGAATACACACCTTTATAACCTAAACTTGCTTTGAAACACAAAAATAATCCCAAAACAAACTGTGGATATTGAATTTAATCCTCTTGTGAGGCATCAAAGTCACCAGATTCTCCTTTTTCTTTCAGGTTTAATAGAAAAATTGAAAAAAATGAGGAAAAGGCCACATTTTTCTCACCTATAATGATAAAAACCCTCATCCAGTTTTACACATGACGCAGGATGATGTACCTGCAGTCAAGGGTTACGGATGATTTCTAAAACTTTGATTTTAAATACCAGCTGATAGCCGGCAGTCTGGGTGTCGCTTCACGATATCTCAAAAAAGATCTTTAAAAAACATCAAACCAAAAAGTGCCCACTGAGTCAGAGATGCCCAACTGTATCTGAACATAAAAGGGTCCCATGGAGAACATCTATGGTGATCTTATAACAGATTTTTAATAGATTTTAGGAGGATGAAACACAAATATCACAGAAAATCTACTATAGGAGACATAAATCTCACTGCAGATTCACTTTTAAGCAGCCAAACACACTTCAGGAATATTAAAGTGTTTTGCCACTTTTCTAAAATTTTAGATTAAACTCTTTTTCCATCCCACACTCAAACCGCTACAGGTCGTTTTTTCTGCAGCATACCTTTGCTGGTAGGCGGTGATTCCCTGCACACTCTGCGGGGTCCCGTTCGTGGTTCCGGGGACCGGCACCGGCACCCGACCCACCGGGGGTCCAGTCATCATCCCACCGCCTCCTCCGCCTCCTACTCCGCCTCCAGCCCCGGGTCCACCGCCGGCCGAAGCCGTCACCTGGACGCTGAAATCCGGGAAGATCCTGATCATGGTCCCCGGCCGTCTCCGATGCGCTTCCGCGTCTTGTTTAACAACCTCACCCGCTTTTCCTGCTTCCTCCCAACACAGACCAGTCACCAATTACTGGGATCAATAGAGGTATTGATTCAGCAACAGAAGACAAACAACAATCTTCTTTTTGTTGTTTTTATTCTTCTTTTCTTCTCCAACCTTCCGATATAACTCTCAAGCAAATCCGGATCATGGTCCCGGTGTCTCCGGTGCGCAAAACAAACAGTCACTAATCAATGGATCAATAGATTAATGGGATTAGTGAGTGTACATTGCACGAGCAGAAAGGATCATAAACCTTTTCTTTTATTATTTCTTCTTCCTTGTCTTCTTCTCGGCTCTATCCTTCAGAGATAACCTCCGTGCACCCCCGTGCAGCTCCGGATCATGGTCCCGGTGTCTCCTGTGCGCGCGGTCTCCCCGTTCTTCTTCTTCCTCCCACTCAACAGTCAATGGGATCAATGGATCAGTGGATCTAAGAGGTGATTATTTCACCGATTAAGGACGGACGGGCAGCCGTGTCAGTGTTGATGTCTCCCGGTGCAGGAGCTCCGACTCCGGACTCTCCTCTCTCACACGGGCACCGCCGCCGGCTCTCCATCCGAGAAAGGCATCCGGTCCCCGGCTATCCTCCGCCTGGTGTCTGCCGGTGGGTCGGTGGGTGTCTGTGGGAACAGCGGACCTGAAGGAGAGCAGTCAGTCAGTCGGTCGGTCAGTGAGCGCGCGGCTCTCAGCAGCACGAGCTCGGCAATGACATTGGTGTGATACAGTGATACAGCAGCAGCGGCAGCGCCAAAGTGTGTGTCGGTATGTCGGCGAGCGCCTGCGTGTGTGTGCGCGTATGTGTGTGCTTGTGTGTGTGCTGTCCTCTGCGCTCGAGAGAGAGAGAGGGGGGGGGGGGGGAGATTGACTGATAGCGCTGTTTGTTCAGCGGGAGGACATTTCCTCTGGCTTTATTGTGCAGAATAACGCAGCAGCTGTAAACTGGACTTTTATTTTAAGGCAGCGCCGATAATAAAGAGCCCATTTTATAGAACAGGACACATTTTTATTCCTCTCATGTTTCTGAGCCATGTGTGAGCAACGTGTTTCACCTCTTAAAAGTCTTCCAACGGACCTAAAATACCCAAAAAGCTTTCTCCAGTGCGCAGACAAGAAAGCAAAAGCGGGACGGCGAGACTTTAAAATTCAACAAACTTTCAAACTTGAAACCAAAGTCCTGAACGTTTCCCAGCCCAGCTGTCTTTGGGAAATGTTTCCAAAAAGCAGAAGAGGAAAAGGTCTCGGACGGACTTTCTCTGTGCGTAATGCAGCCATCCTCGAGTGAAAAATAACAAATCTACCTAAAGTGTCATTTTTATGCTCATAAGAAGTGGATGTGAGATTTATTTCAACCTCAGGAGCTCAGATATTCCCGGTGTTGTGTCTGTGGCAGCTTAGCTACTTTGGGAATGGAGATGGAGAAGTGCGGATTTTGTGCCAAAAAAGGACGCAGGGAGCTGCAGTCAGAGGAGAACTGTTGTCACCGTTTGGGTAAATTAGTGTTTTGACAGAAGTGTGTTTTCTTCGTCGGGTGTGTGTGTGTGTGTGTGTGTGTGTGTGTGTGTGTGAAGTGTTTCCTCCGTGAAGCCGCTCTGCTCTCCTCTCTCCGCTCACTGGAGCTCCGTGTGTGATCAGACTCCAGAATAAAGTCATACTCACACACTCCCTCCCTCTCATACTGTCTCCTCCCCTTTCTCTCACCCCCCCCCCTCTCTCTGTAATGTATACTCAAACTCTCTCTCCCTCTCTCCCCCACTGCCCCCTCCATTCTCTCACCCTTCTTTCGTTATTTTCACCTATTTCGCTTCTCACAGCTTATTTTTCAAAATTGTTTATCCATGTTACATTGTTGCCGAGCTCAATGAAACAAAAAATGGCATTTCAATCTTCATCATCATCATCATCATCATCATTAGTAGAAGGCCTAGTAGTTGTTGTTGTAGCACTAGAACCTGACAAATTCAGAATCCTACAAAAAAGGACACATAGCTGTCCGTGTTACTCCGGGTTCAGACTGCACAATATTTTTGTCTATTTCTGTCCAGGTTGAGATAAACCAACATAGGTAAGAGACGTGAACACACGAGGTCACCTGTCGGAAAATGTAAACATACAGTATGTCATTTTAAAGGATTAGTTCAGCACTTATATACTTAATGCCTTTTTCTTTTTAGAGTAAGTGAGAAGATGGGTATCAGTCTCATGTCTGTGTGTTATGTACAGAGCAGGAGGCGATTAGCTTATCTTAGCATAAAAACAGCTAGCCAACACCTCCAAAGCTCACTGATTAACACACAGAACATATTTTATTGTTTGTCCTGGAACTATTTCTTGACAAGCAACAATTTATCCATCCGCCCACAGTGAGGTGCAACATCAAGCTACGTGTCCAACATATTTTGGTAAAACAAAGTAGTCACAATTAGCTAGTTAGCATTGCTCAAAGTAGGCCTACACGAACCATGCTAGCCTATAGCTAAGTAAGTTAATGAGCTAACCTAAAATAAACGTAGAAGCCCTCTAATAAATGGACAAAATAAACACGTCAGTGACATTTATCCTGTTCCCTCTGTACTGTCCCAGTTTGCAGTGACTGTTATTTCTGGCTCCACCTCCTGAGGTGACTCCGCCGCTGAGACACGTTTGCAGAACTAAAACTCTAATTTGCATCCTGACATTTTCAGCACAGGGAATCGAACCCCCGACTCTGCCGGTTTTACTGCTCTTCCCTCCCTCCTGCGTATCGAACCACCCAGGACACATTTTCAATATCTCATCCTCCTCTGGACCCCCCCCCCGAAACCCCTCCTGGACCCCTGCTGGGACTCCGAGCTTCACTTTGAGAGCCCCTAATAACCTACAGTTCTCGTCTGTCCTCCGAAACAAAGCATTGCACTAATAAAACGTCCCAATTGAGCTGATTAAATACCAATAAAAACACACAGCTCGCCACTCTGCCAGCCTGCAGCCTAAATTGGATCGCAGCTCTAACCAGCAGCTCCTAATGAAAACCACCGCACAGCCCGGCCTCGCTCGCCGCAGTACAGTCTACCTCTCTCTCTCTGTAATGAAATCAAATGAATTGGACTGGAGGTTTCAGGGGAGACATGCTGGACCCCCTTATAGAATTAGGACTGCACAGTGTGTGTTTTTGTGTGTGTTTGATGTGATTTGTGTCCCTGTATTTTCTAAGTATGACCACTGACTCATGATGTGTGTATTCGTGCACAATATGCATTTGACATAATATGCATTTGCCTCTGCAATGTGTGTGTGTGTGTGTGTGTGTGTGTGTGTGTGTTTGTTTTTTTTGTGGGCGGGCGTGTGTGTGTTGACATTACAGGCTGTGTGTACTGGCTGTATTAGTGAGCTGTGACCAGGTAAAGTACAGCAGACAGAATCAGGACAGTCAACCTGCTGTTATCCCTCAGGACCACACACACACACACACACACACACACACACACACACACACACACACAGAGTACTTTCTCCGTCTGTCGTGGTGCGTTCAGGTACAAAGAACGCTGTGCATTAATTGTGTTTGTAGCACCAAATATTAAAATATTGTTTTGTTATTCTTTGATTAGATTGTTCCTGACCTGAACTAACATCTTGTCAATTTTAGACTGTTTTATTTTGTACGGCTGATTTAACATGTTAGAGCTTTGGCTGCTTTTGTTTGATGAAATAAATCTTGCATTCAGTGTAGTTAAGAAGAATTTTGCTCACAAGGCGTCTCTCCTGAACACAAATCAAGATGACAACCTTGTATTTGCACTTGCCATCCTCTTAAATTAAACTTACCGTCAGCCTCGGCTCAGATTAATTTTCATCCATTTATAGGTTAAAATAGTTCACGTCCTTCTTGACCTTGGAAGGTCCACTAACTACACTAGTCTGTTCCCGTAAAGGAAAAAAATGTCAATCTATGAATCAGTTCCATGATGACTGACCAAAGCTCAATCCCCACCATGTAACCACATTGTCCCTGATTCAGTTATGGCCAGGGTTCTCGTCTCCTATATGGTCACTATCCAATAAAGGCAAAATGCCCAAAAATGATGGGTACAGTACATACGATGGAGAGTGATATTTACAAGACAGATTCATGCAAAGTCGATGGAAAGACACAAATGGAGGCAAACCGATGCTGATTCACTGCAGGCTCTGAAAGAAATGTTGCAAGTTGATAAAAAAAAAAAAATAAAATCATGATTATCACAAGTTGTTTGACTTAATTTCATGAATGTACAGAGACCACGAGCACGAGTCAGGGCCGTGTGGAAACATCTGGAACTAAAGTCGGAAATTTGAGGAAAAAAGTCTGAAGAAAAGCCGAGAATTAAAAGTTAAAGTCGTCTAAACTACAGGTGAGTTCTAAAAAGATTTAATGTTGTCACCCGAATTGACACGAATACGGCAGAACAAAAACAAGCTTTCTCATTGCACCTAAACGCACCATCACACACAAACACATTCTGTCAAGTTCAGTATCCTCACACACACACACACACACACACACACACACACACACCATCAGCTGTCATCAGTTTTCCTGAGTTGATGTAAAACACAACAAAAGTCAATAATTCCCCGTCACGTCTCTCTGAATCCGTTTTGGAGGCAGCCTGTCATCTCAGCAGACACGCCTGCCTTTCTATTAAGCCGACCATCAGTCCGTTAAAGATCACATGTCTCTGTTTCCTCATTTGATTTTATTTTTGTTCCATCCTAAGTGAAAGACAGCCGATGACAGAGAAATCATCGTTTTTATTTTCAGAAGATCAGATTTTTAGACAAAACGAACAAACTGTTTTCAACAAGTGATGAATAAGAAGCCTGTTCAAAAGATGACGAGTGTCACCAACTTTTATTTTTACATTTCAAAAGAGTGACTCATCCTCGGAGCTTCACTTCAGCCCTCAAACCAACGGCTGCCAATGTTGACTTTAATGATCCATTAAAGATTACATGATTAAATAAGGTTATATAGAAATCATCTGATCCACAGTTTGTGATTTCTCTCTCTCTTCCAAAAAACAGAAACTCTAAAAATGTCAGCTTTGTTTGCTCTGGAAGAACAGCGCCCTCTTTCTGTTTTGTGGCGTAAAGTAAGTCCTCCAAACTAAATAACAAAATTGATTATCATTGCTTTCCAAAAAGACTCATATCAATCATCGTCTGTCTGTGCCGCTGTCTGACTCTGAAGACTAAAAATAAATCTGTGTGTGTTTGTAGAAACTGTTGATTTGTGCAGTTTATCCAGTCTTTGTATGTTTTAACTAGTCTTCAGGTTTGATTTGATTTTTTTAATTATCATTCATCAATAAGTCCTTTAAACTATAAAAAATAAAATCTGGAAAAAATTGACAATTATAGAAAACAGAGAAAAGCAGCAAATCCTCACATTTGATGAGCCGGAAATAGTTCATAACTGAGTGACTTAGTGACTAAAATGGTTCATACAATTTTGTAAAATCGATCTATGGACACATTTTTACAAGACTACTGAAAGTGATTTTTCTCTTCTTCAACCTTTTGTTGTCATCTAACGATCTAACAGACTTGGAAAGACTCAGTTTGGAAGAACAGCAGCTTTCTTCTGGGAAGGGGTCACGTGATAGGGGCGTGAGGAATCAGGGAAGGACACGCCGTGGCTGATAAGACCCAATCAGGAAGCGAACGTGGGTGTCTGCGTCTCCGTTTCCGCCCGTCCTCACTAAAACATAATCCAGGAGTTTTCAAACTAAAACGGGGTCAGCAGCGTTTTAAAAGGTCTCTGTTAGCCAGGTGTAAATGTAGCACAGGTTATGCATTTTAAAACAAAAACGTAGTAGTGTGGATGGAGCCTTACTGTTGTTCCAGCAGATTTCCTTCCATGTTGGACACCTTGGACCACAACAGAAAATAAAGAGTAGGGTCTCTTACAGCCTGATGTCTGCTTAGTGATGCGTTTGAGTGTTCAGGGTAACTGGAAATCTCAGATATACGTATGTTGGACTGGTTGCTGCATTCTGTCACAGCATTAATCTACAGAAATATCTGACAGTAACAGACGTCTTCTTCACGACTTTAGTCAATGTCAGAATGTGAGACAGACAGGTGGCTCGGTCTGCCAACCAGAGAGACAGACAGGCAGGTAACTGGACAGACAGCCAATGACAGCTGCCCACCCTGCCATCTGAAAGTGACAGCTGAATCTCTCTCCCCCCGTAATCTAACTAATAATGTAACCCTCTTAATATTTTCCCTCTCCCTGCGTTGATGGATGGGGTCAGGCTACGATTCCCCTGGTGGAGGTCAAAGGTCAAACCGGAGCCTCGGCTCTCTGCTCTGCCGCTGTAATGGGAGCTGAAATATTAGTCCTAAACGCCTGCCGACGCCCCGACGCCACGGCGCAGATGATGAATTAACTGCTATAAGGAATTACAGATGGAGCATTTTGAAGACACAAAGTTTCAACACACACACACACACACACACACACACACACACACACACACACCTCATCCTCATCTACACATCTCCATATGCAAATGATTGATAATAGACATCACTGACATCAACTTTATGTCTTCTTTTTTTGTCCTTTCCCACACACACACACACACACACACACACACACACACACGCACGCTAATGATTGATTTCGGTCGCTGGCATCATCATTGCTTTTATTTATCCGGCCGCTCGCTGCAGCTCTTGGCCTCTCGCCGTCTCATATCAAATTGTTTTTTAAATGCGTTTTGACGACTGATATGAAAACGCAATCAGGCTAAAAACTCCATGAATCCATATTAAAAACACAATCACAGACCTGTAAAAATGTACACACACACACACACACACACACACACACACACACACACAGGTGCAGTCACCAGGTTCATCACATGAAGCTTTCTGCTGTCAGACGTCACTCTCCTGAAACTTTATACTGATTTTTAAAGTATCAGTGATGTTTGAGGACGTTTTCTCAACTGTCGAAGTCACTGTAGTTTATTCTGACTCAGTCACACACACACCGTCCTGCTGCCCCAAATACACTAGAGCACCAAATGTGGATTCATCCGCCGCAGAAAATAGACCCCAACAAATGCTCTATTACCTCCTGTTTGTTTGATAAAAACTACAGCGAGCAGCTGTTTTAAACATGAAACTATATATTTGTGTTTTTAAAGATTTACGTCTTCAGCAGGAACCAATGGGCTTCGAGCTGAGAGCCACAGACAGGAAGTCAGACAGTACAGACAGACAGACTGACATGTTGTTGTGGTCTTTTCATGAGATTTGTTGACGGTAAGAAAAATATAGAAGAATGCCAGACCTATCCTTATGTCACAGTTATATTAGTTCATAAGTAGGCAAAACAAGTGCAATTTAGGCTTCAAGTTGAGCCAAGACTGATAACGTAAAGCTGAGCCTCAAAAGTTGAGACTGAAACATCCTAAAACGGCCGCCGTACACAGGATAAACACAAATATTAGCTTAACGGCATGCTAACATGAGCCTGTTAACAGACTAAATGTTAGCTCGTTACCATGCTTTGCTAACTGTACACGTGTTAACTTACTACAATCCTAAATCCTACATACTGAACATTAACATGCTAACTGTAAGCCTGGCCTGGTTCAATGTTATGTTCACTGACTGCTGTTTCCCACAGGTGGACAAACAATGGACCAATCAGAGCTTTAGGTGGGATTAAGAACAGAGACTAGAACTCATTACCAAGGTACATCCGTGAAAGAAGAGGGACAGAAAAATGATGACAAGCGTGGAGATGTACAGAAATAACAACTCTTAAATCAACATGTGTCTTCAGTCGTCATGAAAAATGTTAACTCCACCTAACAACAGCTACCACAGCTTTTGTGTCTGAGCTTGGAAATAATGTTGTCGGGACAAACACATCACTCACTACTGATGAATGATGTGAAACAAAATGGCAGCTGATATCAGGACATTTCAAACTGAAAGCTGAGCTGAGCGCAGCTGTTTAAGTCTTCATACGCAGAGTCCGAGTCTTACCTGCAAACATGTGGTGAGTCTGTCGCTGTTCCACAGAAATCAAATCAAACTGTCCAACAACAGGCCTTGAAGCCTCCTTCAGTCTGAGCTCCAGACAGTGAACCTTCAGAATCCTCCACAGTGTCAACAGGGCTGATGTCGAAACAGAGAAAATGCTCTTTTCAGAACCATCTGCAGCTCTTTGAGGCAAAAACACAAATATCAGTTTCATTCAATGCAGTAAAATCATAAACTGTTTTATGGAAGCCGTCAGAATTCTTGAAAAATGAATCCATTTTCCAGAAACAAATGAGGAAACCATGTTTCTGTTGCTTTCACAGCTTTCTTCTTGTTTCACTCTGCAGGTGAAACTGACTGAAGCCTTGATCAGGTGGAGTGTGGGCGGAGTCAGGGCGGAGTCAGCTGCAGTGTTTTTTGTTATGTTTAGGGAGCAGTATCCAGTATGATCAACCTTTACATGAAAACCATAGTTCAGGGGAAAGGGAGACAGATGTTTTATGTAATGTGTAATGTAATGAAGTTAAAATTCATCTGCAGGTCAATTTTATAGATTTTATTGTTTATAATGTTTTTTCATCAATCAAGTCAAGATCAAGTTGTAGTTTATGTTTTGTTGTCACTCTTCTCTCAGTGGTTCTGCTTATATTATTGTAGCATGATGATGCAGAACAGCTACTTTGGTTTGCTTCTTTTTGATGTGATTTTTCCAGCAACATTTCAGAGCACACCGGCTTTTTGGCAGCTGACTATCATCTCTTGGATGTGAGAGTGTCCTTGAATGCAACACTAAAGAGAGTTTCAGTTCTCCTTTTGCAACTTGACACATGACGTTAAAGTGAAGGTGACTTTTTTTTTATTGAGATAATAACACAGAGCAGAGAGCTGGAGCAAGAGGTAATGCTGCATTCAGGTCCTCTCAGAGTTACTGTAATTACCAGTTTCCAACTTGTAGAGTTCACGGCAGGTGTCTTAATCACGACAGGAAGATTTTTCTGAAATCTCAGATGCATTTTACTTCATGCTTCATAATCCAGAACATGGATGTCTCATGTCAATCAAAGTTCGTTACTCAAGGTAATTAAACCCAAACTTTATGGTTTTAAATTGTCAGTGCACTGTATTTCTTTTAACCCTCACACAACCAGCTCTGCAGTCTTTTCAAAAACTACAAAGACTACAGATGACTGACTGGATGTTGGATTATCGAAGGTTTCAAGTCTTGGCCAGAACTGTATAAAGTTTTTTTTACAAACTGGATGTTGACTCAAAAGCAGGACTCACAGACAGAACAGGTGGGTTATAATGAGGTAAAAGGTAGGCATTAACTCAGGTCAGACAGGCAAACAGGAACAAAGGCTGAAACGCCAACACAAGGTGGCACAGTGGTGGATCTGGCAGGGAGCTCGTGTTGGAGGGCTGGTGTTGATACTGAGGGAGCGAGGAGCAGGTGTGCGGCTGGGAATGCCGGAGAACACACCTGGAAACCTGCTGGACGAGGAGGAAACGGCAGGATCTGAGGTGACAGGAGAGGTGGTGAAACAGAAGATCATGAAGATGTTGCTGCGATTACAAACTGAAAGAAGGAAATCAATCGAGCAACTGACGGTCAAATGGTCTGCAGGAACATGAATTATATGCAGAATAAAATTAGAGTGTGATCTTTTAACTGACCGTCCTTGGTCAGATGTTCAGGTTTGTCCTGGTTCTGAAGACAGAGAGGATCCGTCAGACCAGGAGGTGCGTTTGAGCCTGACAGGCTGCAGGAAAATTAAACTCTGTCCAGTGTAGACGAGACTCCCTGGAGCTCTAACCTGCAGCAGGAGAGAAGTTTCTGTCTGTTCATCTGCAGCACGTCGAAGCGTCGATGGATCACTCTGATTGTGGCGAACAAACCCTTGATGACTTGAGCGTATTATACACATCCCCCTAATGTAGGATCAGCTTATAAGCGAATCTGTTTTCAATCTATCCTTCCATTTTCTCCTCTCGTCCCCAGACTAAAGTACATTATGGCGCAGCTGATGATGAAGGGATGGCTCTGCTCATCAGGGAGAAGAGGAGAGGAAAATGAAGGAGGGATTGCGGAGGCTTTCCGCAGCACTACAGGAAGATCATTACAGCGTGGAGAGAGACTCGAGAAGGTGCTTTACTCTGTGTGTGTGTGTGTGTGTGTGTGTGTGTGTGTGTTCATCCCATTTTCATTCAACAAGGATGCAAATGGTTTAAAACACATCACCGGCCTGCAGCATCCTAATAACACAAATACTTTTAAATTTTTTGATTCAGAGCGTTGCAGCGTGCAGTGATTGCATCCTGAAGTGTCACATCTCTGAGTGCGGCAGCTTTCCTCACCTGTCTGTGTGTCGAGTCCCGACCAGCGTCTCAGAGCTCGTGCATGACTCTGAGTATTTTGAGTTTTGCACCTTTTGCAAGGGGAAGCTCAGCCTCCGATCCTGCAGCTAAATATCTACCCAAGACTCTTTTTTTCAGGATTCAAGTCTTTGCTACCATTTCAGCGTCGTTGACAGGAAACAAAAAACCTCGGGAGACAACAAGACCAGACTGAAGACATAAAGATGTTGTAGATCACTGAAATATGTTTGGTCGGAGATGCTGGATGAGACGAGAGGAAACATACACAAACCTGTAAGAAAAGACAATGAGATGCTTTTTCTGTCTTCATCATCAAAGTGAGTAAGTAGTGACCTCCAGGTATTTAGCCACTGTCTTCAATGTGCCCTTGAGCAAAGCACTTCCCACCCAGCTCCTGAGCTGCACAGGGGGACAGACTGGGGCTGGAGTGGTTTTACTGAGCAGCTCCCAGTCTGACAGCTTGGAACTGCAGCTGACAATCTCACAGCATTTAGAAAGCAGATTAATTAACGCACAGATTCATTAAAAGCATAGCTGGTAATCTGAGATTCCCAGAGGAGTCCAGTGATATCCAGCATGTCCTCCATTATGTCACGGGGGCAGCCATTTGTTGTAGTTGGTGTAAAGTGGAGGACGACCCCCCCACCTGCCCGCTGAGCAGAGGAGAAGCAGATTCATTCAAGCTGTGGACAGTAAAAGTCTTGACATTTAAAGCCTTTAACTAATCAGTCCGTCTGCGTTTTATCCCTTTTTCTCCGACTTCACAGTGCGAGAGGAGATAATTTGAGCGCTCTGTCTGTTTGATGTACGTTAATCACATGTGATCTTTTCAACAGGGAGCCGGCCGTCTCGTTAATTTGACCGTCGGTGCGCGGCCGGACCCCCCCTGCCCTCCCCCCAATCAGGCCGCTGCCTGAAGAGTAATTGCGGAGCCACCATGCTTCGATGCGCTCGACCTTTACGACCTTAAACGCCATTTC
Source organism: Macquaria ambigua (assembly GCA_008360985.2). Lineage (NCBI taxonomy): Eukaryota > Metazoa > Chordata > Actinopteri > Centrarchiformes > Percichthyidae > Macquaria > Macquaria ambigua. Next base: position 57,142 of record VMKM01002220.1, on the reverse strand, counting down.
CATTTTTCTGACCACAAAAAAAAGAACATATCTTGTTAATTGCAAAAAGGCAAATATTCTCCCTCCTCCGCTCGCCCCCTCTCCTTCCTGCGTATTTGATTTCCCTTTGAAGGCAAAACGCTGAAAAGCATTTCCATTTTCATTCATCAACGCTTATCAGTCATCTGAAGGCCCCTTCAGCCACAATCAACATCACAGCTCCAACCGAGAGGGACGCAACAATGAGGAACTATCAACAATCGCACCGAGCAATTTGCTTTAATGTGGAGTGTGTTTTGTTGCAGCTAACCGCCATTTTTTTAATCCTCTGACAGCTCTGCTCTGATACTCTGAAAGACAGAAGGAAGTGTAGGACGCAGCGTTATGAGTTAAATAAACAGCGCAGAGCTGAGGACTGTTGGCATCACACGAACTGCTCCTGTATATCATAGATATGCTGAAACAGACTGACACATACAAGATGTCCAACACTTGATAAAAAAGTATAAATTATTCTCACACACACACACAGGTGATGTGTTATTTATTACAGGTGCTGCTGTAGCTGAACAAAGCTTGAATCTTATTGATGAGTTATGAGAAGAGACAAGGCCAAAGCTTTGTTTGCTTTATTTTTATTGTTAAGCGTTCTCTGTCCAGATACTGTGAAGAAGTTTCAGTTTAATGAAACACATGAAATCTAAAATAAAGGTGAACCGAGGTAAAGACTACGCCTGCTCGGGGGAAGTCAAGATGAACTTTGATGATTCACTTTTAACTTTTCTTCTTAAAATTTACCGTCCAGTTTGTTTCCTACTGACTCGATAGCAGATCCAGAACGTTCCACATCCACAGCAGCCATCTCAGTTGTTTAGCCTTATCAAACTCACCTCATGTTAGATAAATGGTTGTGATTGGCCGGACCCGGGCCAGGTTGGCTGGAAATCTGTCTGAATGGGAGGGGGACCAGACACATCTGCCAGAGCTAATAAAACATGAGCTCGTAGATTGGTCTGGTTCCCAGGCTAGAAGATCATGAAGACCATGAAATTTCCGGATCACAACCCTGCTCATGACCTTTCCTCTAGCGCTATGAAGACCGCAGCCCCTAGAGGCCACTAGCGGGGCGTTAGAGCGAGTCTTGTTATCTACTATAATCTCTGGGGCTGGGACGATATGCGTATCTCCCGGTTCAATACCACCACGATACTTGGGTGCCCGATTTGATATGTATTGCGATTCGATATTGTGATTTATTTCGATTTGTGTTTGCTTTTTTAACACCAGACAAAGTTGAATCACATGTCAGTCTGTCTGAGTTTTATTTCAGCTGCATCATTGCTATACTGCATATAAAAGTGTTAAATAAAATATTATTCATGTATTAATAATATTGGCTGTGGCTCGGGGTTGGTGGTTCGATCCCCGGCTCCTCCTGTCCACACGTCGAAGTGTCCTTGGGCAAGACACTGAACCCAAAGCTGGTCCTGATGGAGGCCAGCACCTTGCATGGCAGCTCCGTCACCATCGGTGTGTGAATGAATGAATGAGAGTAATCTCTAAAAGCGCTTTGGGAACTGTTAAGGTTGAAAAAGCACTACATAGGTGAAGTCCATTTACCCTCCATATTATTCATAAATCATAAAAAAAAGAATCACGAAACTTAAGTGAATCGATTTTTTTTCCACCTCTAATAATCTCAGTTATTATTGTTGAGGTCTGGTACCTCAACAATAATTTTAAGCCCAGTAAGAATATTTTCTACACACTGCAGGAACATAAACATATGTCTGATGTCTCCAAACCAACAGCTCTAAAGGATGTTATCAAGTTCAGCCTCTGCAATCAGGGACAAATTGATCTGCAGTGCGTTAGAGAGAGATGCACACAGGCCTTTGCATTCAGCTCCGCCCGTCCTCCTCCTCATCATCCCACCGTCTTCTCCGTGTCAGCAGCAGCCTTTTCCTGTTTCACAAACTGACCTCCTCCTGATGAAGTAAACATTGTTTAACGTTCTGTAATATCCCCAAAGTGTGTGTTTATCATCGAATCCAATCACTTTCTTCAGCTTTCAATTGTTCTTCATCTCCTCGCCGGTTAAAACTTCCCGTCTGTGTGAGCGGGCGGAAGGCAGGAAAACAGAGGTCTGATTAAGGGCAGAAAATGAATCTTTGGAAGATCAAAAAAATATTAATGATGCTTTTCTGATGATTGGGGTTCTGACACATCGCTGCTGTCTAAGAAAACCTCTGAATGACAGCTTTGATTTGAGTTTTTTTCCCCCCACAGTTGAGGGATTGTGTCCAAAACTTGAAATGAACACTCACCAACCTGCCAAATGCAGGAAACATCAAGTTACTAATGACTTTGGAGGTATTTTTCAAACTCTAACACCTTGTCCACACCGGCAAGCAGAGCAGCAATGGCATACGGAGTTCTCCATCAGTGTTCAGTGCTGCTGTCAGTGCGCTCACAGCCCAATACAAAAACAACGTAGTCGTATGCACATAATTATAACTATTACATAATGTTATCAATATCAAAATAATGTGTATGTTTACATTCAGTCTGACTAACATTCAGACTGAAAACAGCCGCGTTTAAAAAAGCAAAGGGCTGCGTTGGTGTCGCCTCAGGTTCCTGTGAGACGACGAAATACGATCCAGGAAAGCTGGTCTCATTCATAGATCCATGAAGTTTTATCAGACGCCAGTATTATAATACTGACACAGGATTTTTTGCAACTCTGTAAAGTTGTCATGGTGACAATCATTTTATCCTGTTTCTCTTTGATTGTAAAGTCAACAGGACACTGTTCACGTTACAAAGCAATGTACCAGGAAACGAAAGTAACGCGAGTAAACGCAACACAAAGTGTATTATTCAAGTCTATTTTCTTACGTCTTACACTGTAACTGCAGTGATTGCCACAGTTGTGTGAAATGCGAGTCCTTGCAAGTGTGTATGTATTCAGCTGTATTGATTAAAACTGAAATGTATCTGTTCCACAGCTGAAGTGTGTGTGGTGTAGGCAGCCTGTGAAACCCGTATTTTAAAGGTGCAAAGAGCTACGTCATGTGCACAAGGACATTGAAGCTCACATAAACACAGTTTTGTCAATATACACATTGTGCACTACACACTAAAAGTTCTCGTACTTCTTTAACAGCTGAAACAACACCAGCAACACATGAAGAAAACAGCCAGACCAGCCAACTGTAGAGCAGACACCAACTTTCTCATGTTGTATTTTTGTTTATGGTGAAATAGAAACAAAAAAAACACATTTTAAGTTACAGCTGTAACCAGTGGATTCAGCTGTTTGACGATTTCCAAAGGTTTCTGCTGAACAATGGCTCTGCTCATAAACGTTCTTTACATACTGTCAAGTCCTGTCAACCTCTTGGAAGTGATGATTTATTTTTTTCGTCCCCTTTCCTTTTGAGATCACCATGATAAACAGGAAATTCTGTGACATTGTATTTCTGCGCAGCTTAATAAATAACTGTTGAGTCCAGTTCTGTGGTCAGAAGAAGTCAGAAGACGACTTGTCAGGATTTTCTTTCTCTCTGGCAGCTAAAACAGTGAGGTGACTGAACCTGAAGGTTACACTTGGCACTTTCTGGACCCTCTTGGGGCTGACTAACTCTGGCCAATCTGACGGAGACGGACAGGTAGAGACTCTCTAGCCCAGCAACATTAAGGCTTCCAGAGTAAGAAGGTATAAGCAGGATAATATAATTGTTGTGCTTTTCTGTGATATATTTGTTTTCTTGGGACCTCGAAAAATACAATAAAAACCGGGTGCAGGTACAACGAATGAAATACAGTCCAAAAAAACTTTTAGTCTGAGTTTGGTTTTTCCAATAAATTAAGTTTATTTGTCAACAGTTGGTTTTACATTGTAGTTTGCAGGAACCATGCAGTCAAGCTCTTTATGGCCAATACTAATAATAAAGATATTCCACATCACAGGTCACATACAGAGTTAAATAAACACAAACACCAAGCATTCCTCCCTCTGCATTTTACACCTTCACATATATACACAAGCTCAACTCCAACCTTGCTTGAAACGCTTTTTTGTGTCTCATTGTTGTTTTTTTTTTGTTGCATGTTTTCATCACCTAACTGGGAAAGCAGTGGTTTTAATTAACAAAAAAAGGTAGAAGTAGTAACAGTAGAGAGCAAGGCACACAATTATATTTTAAAGATCTCAAACCCTATTTTGTCCTACACACACCGGTCTCAACGCCAATCCCAAACCCTTAGCGTCACTGCTAATCATCGTTTCAGGAATTGTCTAGAAAATAAAAAAAAGAAAACAATACATGGTACAGTAGTGGTGTACATACATACAGCAGTATTAATAACAACACACGTCCCCATCAACAGTCATCAAACCTTAGCGCCTACACAACAACACCACTTCAGCTTTCGCCAACTTTGGTCGTGTTGCATAGATAAAATATCGTCTTGTTTTTGTAATTCTTTTATTTTTGGACTCATGGCTCAACCCTCAGTTTGCAGACGTTGCTGCCAGCAGAGAGGGGGAACGTTTAGTTCAGAATGTACTCAGGTAGAGATGGATTTGACCTGATGGGTGTGAATCATATTTCCATCGATTCAGAGCACAGTGACTTCTTCCACCACCATAGCAGCAAATCTCTTCCTCAAACCTCAACCAGACCAAACAAAAAGTCAAAGTGATGCATCCTTCAAATACCTGGAGGCTGGCAGGATGGACATGCCCTTCCCCAAATGAGATGGTCTACAGAGGATTCACCACAGCCTCATCACCACTCGCTGCCTCTAGAGAAAACTCAAGGTACGTTCAGGTAGTTCTCATCAACATGGAAGTTTGAAAGGTTTGAGTGTACCACCAAGAAGATGCACTTTAACGGTTGACACAGTGTTATGTATCAACTGTGCTGACCAAGAGTGCTTGACTCTGCCCTTCCCCAGAGGAGATGGTCTACAGAGGATTCGCCAAGCATTATCACTGCTTCCTCCCTCTAACATAACGGTACCTTCAAGCAGTCATTAATTGTTTTCGGACCTAACAGTTCTGGGGACTCCCTGAGAGGAACTGCCCGCTGGGGAGCTCCCCTGAGAACTACACACCTTCAAGGGCTTTTCTTCTGTTTCCATTTGCACCACCAATAGGAACGCTGAAGTGACGTAAGCCGGCCGGTGGTTGGTATAGTAACGTCCCTTCTGCGCGACATACAACAGTAGCTACAGCTGTCGGTTCGTTTGTCCGTGTTTTGTTCCATTTATTAAGGCTACCGTTACGAGCTGTTGTTTACACGGCTGACGTTTTACACAGGTTTTTAAAGATGGCGGTTGCCGGTGCTGCATTGGCTCATGTGTTCGACCAATCACAGTACACTTACGTCACTCAAGGTTCCTCTTGTGCTTGGAGAGTACCTACTCTGTAGTAGGAGCTAAAAAAGTCCCTCAAAATGGTGTTCTACGAACTACGATCGTTCCCAGTTCTTGCAGTGCGAACACAATAAAAAGGGGAGGGGTTCCTGCAACTGTTCTTCGAACTATAGTAGCTGAAAACACCTACTGTTAGCTGATAAAGTTGAGGATTCACAGAGGATTCACCACTTCCTGCCTCTACACAAATCTGGTGGTACATTCCAGTAGTCCTTGTCCACTTATAAAGTTGGACATTTTTTGAGTTTACCATCAAGAAGTTGGCAAAATGATAACTTGACTGACACCTTTCTGTTGCTCAAGGATCCAGAGAATACAACGGTTGCATTCTCCAAAATGTTCAGACAAAATGAGTGTTTGAAAATGGACTATGCTTTTGACCTGACTTCGAAGGCTTTGGAGAAATGGGACACAGCCTGTAGAGTAGAGTAAAGGTATTTCTATAAATACCCGTCATGAAAAAGTAACCAAGGTTTCAACAGGTCCTCCAAACTAAGCAACAGAATATGTCCTTTGTCAGTGCCTTTAAAAACGATCCATACGACGTTTTCTGATCCCTTATCAGAAGGTTGATATTGTGTGTCGGTGCCTTCTGCTCTCTCACATCAACATGCTAGTTCCACCTTTGCTCCTGACAGACGAGTTATAATTCACACAGCTTCAAGAGGTCCTCATCAGGGAAACGTAGATATAGGTCGATTAGATGTTTAAATAAACAGCTGTTGTCATTTTTCTGGTGAAGACACTCTTGAGGTTTGGCATTTTTTGGGTTCCACATTTAGACTTGACTCCAGTTCAGCTCTGGAAATGAAATGAGACGTGCACGACTAAATCAAAGTCTACCAGCGTGTGTTTGATAGTTGGTAATGAGTCCCCCCTCTTTGAGCCCAAATCCTCAGTATTGCTTTTCAGTCATGACAATACAGTTGCATTTTTGAAGTTTAAGCTTCTATAAATACAGTGTAATACAACTTATTGGCTCTCTTCGTATCTTGCAAAGATTTGTATTTGATCACAGCAAAGTTCAAAGTTCAACAAAGCTGATTATGCTAACGTGGATCTTTTAATATGTCTTAATATTTGTAGCTTTTATTAACACAAACTCAATTTCTACAGTCTTTTGTATCTCTCAACAAAGACAATGCATCTGTAAATCATGACTACATTTCTTCCTACCCTTTAACTATTTCTTCATGATAGCTTTAACAAATTTAGTTCAGATTATTATAGAGGCTCTGTCGTTGTGTGATGCCAATATTACAGTTCATCTACCGACATTGATAACTCACAGGCTGCAGCGTGGTGCGGATACTACAGGATGACGAGCTTCTACCACAGCTACAACTGTGAAAAGATCTACTGAGTTTGACCAAGTCACAGCGACAGGTTATGAATACTGACATCATCTACAGACAGAAGAAGAAGTGTTATTTTCAGGAAGTAACATGCTACTTGTGCTACAACACCGCAGCATACAGTTTTAACAGTGTGTATATAAGATAACAGGGTGTACACGACAAACCTGTAAAATCCAGCTGATCCCGGGTCAGTTTCTGATACCGTTTCTCTACATCAGTCACATCCACAGCTGACTCAAGAATATTTAGTTCTTGGTGTTTCATTTGTCCTGCTTGAAAATTGCCAGATGAGTGTGGATTCCTGCATTGGCACAGTTCAAAAGTTCAAGTGGCACTGTGTGACCTCTGTAACCACGACGCACCAAAACATGCTTAAAAAAAACAAACAGCAAAAAATAAAAAATAAAATCAATAAAAAGTTGGCTCTGGGTTGCCTTCACTTAGTCCAATCTTGTGTAATAAATACAGCATGTAACTATCTGACTCATTAGTGAAACATCTCTCTAGAGCGGCTGAAAACTAATAGATTCTCTTCAATGATTTTCCTGTCTGAAACATGGGATTTCACTGCTATAAATTGTTTTTAGCCAAACACTTCTTATCTGCTTTATATCCACCCTAAACTCAATATACTGTATTGTTCCATTTGTCTAAAAATCCATTTATTAATCAGATTTAAAAGGCTGTTGTTTGTTAGTTACTACATTGTTTTCTTCATAACTTCTTCTTAATCATCATCTTCTACATCTTGTCCACAGACCAACTCAGCCAAACCTTAAAAGCTTCTTCATAATATTCACTCAGAAACGCTCAACCCTGAAATCAGACTCATTCTTACTGTGAAAATATCGGATCTGATCTGAAAGTATAAATCAGCTGTGAGGTAACCCTGAAACTGCTGGATGAGTTTTCAGTCCACTCTCTTGGCGATCCGGTCAGTTGCAGCGGTGAGATGTGGGAGATCAGAGAGGTGAAAGGCTCCGGGAGCAGAGAGGGGGCAGCCGGAGCGACGAAGCCCAGGAGAGAGATCAGCTCAGCGGGGAGGGAGGTGGAGAGAGCTCCCTTACAGCTGGACCCTGGAGGCTCCTGCTCCCAACACAGGTAGTCTCTGGATGGATGGAGGGAGAGAGAGAGAGAGAGAGAGACAGAGAGAGAGAGCTTTTAAAATGCAGGTCACTCTCTTCAGCTCATTTATTGTTGTTCATGTTGACTCACTGGCATTGCTTAATAGGACACATAAATGTAAAACGGTCATCATTAAAGGATAAGTCTGAGTCCAACAACTATTAAAAACACATCAGTGAGCCTCACTGTTGTTTATTTGGACACACACACCGTCCTGCTGCCCGAAATACTCACTAGAGCACCAAACGTGGATTCATCCGCTACTGAAAATAGTCCCCAACAAATGCACTATTTCCTCCTGTTTGTTGGATAAAAACTACAGTGAGCAGCTGTTTGAGGAAATTACTGAACCTTTTTTTTTTAATTTGATTAATGTTGACTATTAATGTTGTTTATATCAGTTTTCTTCTGTAACATACTGAACATTTCTTCTGTTCATGTACTACTGTATTTCTGCTAAGGAAATATTTGCTGTGCTGTTATTTTTGATTCTATTGTTTAAATAATTGAGCTATCCTTTATTCTGTTATATCCTGGTTTTATGTTAATATATTCGACTCTACTCTCTTACAAATTCTATTATTTTATTCTTAAAACATTTGTAGTTTTATCCAGTTAGACATACAGTTATAACTGCGTATGTCATCTCCTGCTCTCTATATTTTGTTCTCTCACACAGTTTCCTTCTGTATGTATCAGATATTCAGTTTTTTTTCCCCGGCTTTTCAATGAAACTTTCCAAACATGAGTCAGTGATGAAACCTGAACACACACACACACACACACACACACACTCTCTCTCTCTCTCTCCTGTGTGTTTTGCTGCAGACCCTCTGCTGTCTGGGTCACAGAGCACATCATGAGCCGCATTCATGATTGCTTTAATTGCACTCGTGTCTGTGTGTACAGTGTGCGCGTGTGTGTGTGTGTGTCTGCGTGTGTGTGTGAACAGGTGGGATAGACTGGGGCACGCCATGGGGGTCAGGACCAGCTGTATGCATCACTGATATGATGTGTGTGTGCGTGTGTGTGTGTGTCGTGGGTTTACATGCGCTGTGTGTGTACACTGAGCTTGATTTTGCACTTTCATGTGTGTATTTCTTTGCTTGTAAGTGTGTATGCGGGTTTGTCCTCTGGTGTGTGTGTGTGTGTGTGTGTGTGTGTGTGTGAACAACATGTCTGTCTAACCTGCAGCTGTTGGGCTGTCAGAGCTTCTACCTGGACTCTCATGCCCTGCCCTCAGGGGTGTGTGTGTGTGCGTGTGTGTTTGGAGTATGGGGGCAGTAGGTTTTGCTTAGCCCTGGAGGCGCCCATAGGGGCGGACACATCACACACACACACACACACACACACACACACACACAGATTGTGTCAGTGATGGCCTTTGTTCGTGTTCTGCAGCTTGTTGGTTTGATTTGAGTTTAAAAATAGAAAATATGATGAAAACCAAAATAAATTCACTGCTTGTGTCCAACCTGGATCTCTGGAGCCACGAGCAGTTATTGAAATTGTACAATAATTTATGGAAAGACTTTTCCAGTAATTTCATTTGAAACATTTGTGAATGACAGGAAAAATATCTACATCAGTGTTCCTCTCCGTACCAGAATTCAAGTGAACTCATGATTTCTCAATCAGTCAAAGACAATCAGAGTGGTCTCTCCCAAGACTTGTAAAAGATTTTACTTAAGATGAATAACATCTCAACATCAAGGGGTGTGACATTTTGAAGACGTGTTATGTGCGCGACCCACCACCGGGGGATTTAAAAAGCAGCTAGTAGCAGCTAGCAGCAGCTAGCAGGTAACTCAAAGAAGAAGAAGAAGAAGTTAGCAGCTAACCTACAGCAACCGAAAATGTCTGTGAACTGGGGAGACAACGAGGTCCGGGAGCTCCTGACCCTCCTGACCCTCCGAGCAGAGAACCAGATCAACGACGCGTTATACATCGCACTACACGCTAACGCTGTTGTGTTACACGTCACGCCTATTTTGCTTCTGGAACGTCTGCATGCTGTCTATAAATCACACATAAATCACACACCCCTTGATGTTGAGATGTTATTCAAGTCTTGGGAGAGACCACTCTGATTGCATACATTTTCATGGGCCACAACAAGTATGGTGTTTGTGTTGATTAGTGAAACCTGTCAAACTTTAACCGCAGAGGAAATGGTCTCGTGTTGCAAATTTGGTGAAACAGGCCCTCGAATGACACACGACAGCCTTTGTTTTGAGTTCTGACGCTCTGTGAATACTAAATGTGTGTGTGTGTGTGTGTGTGTGTGTGTGTGTTGACTCACTCTGACTGTCCTCGAGGTGGGCGGTCTCACTGAGGCTTGGCTCCGCCCCTGTGTTGTTCTGGTGGCATGATGGACAGCTGACTGAGAGCTCACCTGAGAAGGAGAGGAAATAAATAAAAGGAAAGACAGATGTAGTGAAGGAAAGGAAGAGAGGAAAGAGACACAAGAAAACAACAGAGAGGTTGTTTAGTCACATGAAGGCAAATACATGATACAGCTGAGAATGAGAAAACAATGTCCCACTTTATTCTTTTCTTTTCAACAGTGTGAGAGAGAGAGAGAGAGAGAGAGAGGTGGCGATGGATGGTGAGAGAGCGAGTAAAGGAGAGAGACAAACAAGAGAAGGGAGAGAAGAATAAATCAAAACGGCATTATCGGGTTGAAACGCTGTTTGTCTTTGTTTTCTAATCGGCTTGTTCTCTCTTTGAGCCCAAACTGATGAAAAGTTGCAAATTAAAACAATGAGCATCAGGCCGAAAACAATTCTCTCTCCCTCTCCACCCCGCTCTCTTAATTGGTTCACAACTAATCGCTTTGTAAAGACTTGTATAGCTATTATCCCTCCACATACATCCACCAATACTACGGATTTACACACACACATAAACACAGACACACATATGCATATGTGGTCACGCTTACATGCACACATACATGCCAGTGAGGCTGCACACCTACCCCCATCTTTGCATTTTCTTTTTGTCTTTTGTTTGACGCCCTTTTAATGAATTTATAAGCTAATGAGGAAACCATCACACATTAGGGCGGAAATGCTGCTGCAGGTTTGGTGACATTGTCATCTAAGAGTACGATGAGATTCAGGATCCCTCCAAACCTCTTAATCCTCTGTTGCACTTTTTTTTTCAAAAATGCAAAAGATAAAATATCAAAAATACATCAGTAAAATCTCAATAATACAACAAAAAAAACCCAAAACACACACACACACAAAAGAAATGCTAAAATGAAATCTTAAAAATTTGAAAAAAAACCCTCACAAATGTACAAACAAAATAATCTTAAAAATACAAAAATAAAATCTAAAAATAAATCTTTAAAAATACAAAATTAATATCTCAAAAATGTAGAAAGAAAATCTAAAAAACACAAAAATAAAACCTCAAAAATGCACAAAAAATAATTTTAAAAATACGTATATTTTCCCACTGAAACCATCTACATTCCCAACCCCTGGTTCACTTGAGCTATAGTCCTTAATTAATTCACATTTCCATAAAGCTAGAAAGGTAGCTAATTACTGCAGAGATCAGTCAAGCTAGCTGGCTCGTTACCAGTCAGCTAACTACCAGGTAGAAAGCTAACTGGCTTGTTGGCTAACTGTATTTGTACCACCCACTCTTGTCTCATGCTACAAAACGTGCCTTATCTCTGTTGTAGAGCAGTTTATATTACAGCAGAGCAGGGTTAGCTATATCAAATTGGTTAGTGTGACAGCATGAATATGACAGTTTCCTACATTTTGGACTGGGTGTCTCAATTTCCTCAAAGGTCAGCACTATCATGACAGTTTCCAACTGGTCGCAGGTGCGAATGTATTTGTCAAACGTAATGAACATTGCAGCAGCTAGGTGCCACTACTGGGAACTCTTGTTGATACATTCTTTGCCTTGTGCAAACCGTTTCACCGTCTATTACATAGAAAGCCAGAGTAATTATCTTGATCAACCACCTGAAGATTATTAATGTGATTTTGTTTTATGGTGCAGTAAAAGTCTTATTTATTGCACTTTAAATAGCACAAAGGACATGAAGCCCACATGTGAAAAACAACTGCATGCTGCTCTGCACTAGATCAGAAATGAAACAACCTCTTCAGCTGAGCCGTGTTCCTCTTTAAGAGAGTAAAAGTTGATAAACAGAGGAGGTAGCAAGGTTGCAGAGATGGTAAAAAAAAAAAAGCCAAACTAATTTGCATAAGGAAATAGAAAACTTAAAAGGAACACAAACACGCTAATTCAGCGATGAAATGAATTGAACAATCACTGCGGGACGGGGAAAGCTCTTAGCTGATGAATCCTAATGAAATCTGACTGATAGTAATTATGCTGATGTTGTTCTGTGGACCTTAACCTTTTAACTAAAAAACTGAGAAGTCTGCAAATCCCCCCTTCCATTAACACCTGAGGGAGGAGAGAGGGATGAGGCAGAGGAGGGAGGAAGAGAGAGAGAGAGAGAGAGAGAGGACTGAGGAGGAGGGGAGAAGAGGAGAGGGAGCATAGAAGAAGAAAGTGGAAAAGAAGTGGAAAGGTGAAGAGAGAGGAAAGATACCTGCAGGAGATAGGAGGAGGTGAACAAATGAAGAGAGACAGGAAAGAGAGGAGAACGAGAGTACAGGTGAGGAGGAGGAGAAGAAGAGCAGAAGAGGGCATGGAAAAAGGGGAGGATGAAGAAAAGATGACAAAGAAAGGAACAAGAAGAAATAGAGAAACGAGGGGTGGAGAGGAGAGGAAAAGAAAGTAGGGAGAAAGAAGATGAAGAGAGACAAGAGGAGGGAAGAAGAAGCATGAGAAAAAGGGGAGGATAAGAAAGGTAGAAGATGGGGAGGGGGAGAAGGGAGGTATAGGAGGTGATGAGAAATAAGAAATAAGGGTGGAGTAGAGGAAGAAGAGGAAAAAAGGACAGTGAGAGAAAGGTGAGGATGAGGAAATAAGACTAGAAAAAAAGAGGAGGATGAGTGTGAAATGGTGAGGAGGAGGAGAGAGGGTAAGGAAGAGGAAGAGGAGGTTACACATATCAGCACCTCTCAAGTCCGTCCGGCCTCAGAAATGGAAATGAGAGAAATGCACACCGGCCTCATTACATTCATATCCACTGAGGGGCTCGGCTCGGACTAATACCTGGAGTAGAGAGGTGAAGTGCAGTATCAAGGCCCTGTATAATGTCCTGAGATAGCAGATCAGGCTAAGACGTGGAACACTAACCTGCTTCTCCGCCGCTGTCTTTGCTTCCTGCTGCGAGCCGCTCTGCCCTCTCCTCCCCTTCTCCTCCTGCTTCACTCGCCGAGTATCCACCTCTCCTCGCCTCTCCCCCTCCTCCCTATCTGCCTCTCTTATCGCCGAGCAGTTAATTTTGGGATTAATACGCGTGGCGGTGGTGGCTGGCTCTTTTGAGGGATTTGTAGCGGAGCTGCAGACACTTATCTTGGTCATTACGGCGCCCATATTGGATTCAAGCGTTTTAGTATCTGCCAAACATTCGGCTGCGGAGGAGTCTATCGGGGCGACACGCGCCCGGGGATTAAGATAAGGAGGCCCCTCATTACGACTCCTCTCCTCCTGCGGCGCGCTGACACTCGCAGCGGCCGTGACTTCTCCTCCAGCGACATCACAGAGGAGGTGCAGGTCCTCACCTCGCTTCTCTTCCTCAGCGCCAGAGGACACGGGAGGAGGAGAGGAAGGGTTGTCATCTTCTGCTTTGGAGCCGGGCCCCTGGAGAGAGGCGGAGACGCTGTTTGAGGGCGTGGAGGTGGAGAATGAGCTGTAACAAGGCTCCAGGAAAGGAGAGAAGGAGGTCTGTGTTTTCTCTGTGGGACTGGATCCTTGGAAATACAGGTGATCCTGGTTTCTATCCAAAACAGACTCCTTTGAGGGAGACAGGTAGCTCAGACTGTCACCTGGTTTGGAACTAGGCCCCTCTTGAGATAAATATTGAAGACTATCGTTTGGTTTTGAACAAGGCAAGTAAGCTAGACTGTTGTTCAGTTCATGGCCAGGGTCTAGGGAGGACAAATACTCCAAATTTTCCTTCAGCAGAAAGCGTCGTGGTTTCTTGGTGAGCACCATGCTGTAGCAAAGAGGCGGGCCCAGGTAAACCTCCTCTGTGCAGGCTGCAAACAGGGTCTCCTCATCCCTGATGTCTGGGCTAGGAGGCAGGGACAGAGAGGGGCTAGTTGGCTCTTCAGTGTGGCTACCATTAGCAGCACTGTTAGTTTGTCTATCAGCAGACTTCAAATCAAGAGCACAGAAGTTCTTGGAGTGAAGGCCTGGAGAGGAGTATCTGGAAGACTGAGCCAAGTTTGAGGCTGATATCTGCTGTTCGGTGCTTGTAAAAAGCTCAGGGCTCGGGCTGTGGAGGCCTTGTGTTGGCGTAACATAAGATGGGATGCTGTAGGGCGCCGGAGTGGAGCTCTTGTCCTCAGGGCACTGACTGACCTCGCCACAGTCACTGTCATGGGAGGAGAGAGACAAGTAGGAGTAGAAGTCTCCCTTACGAAGGTGGAGAGGCCGGTGGGAGTGCTCGAGGACCTGAGGGGAGAGGAAGGAGAACGTTTGTTTAGTTGATAATATAGTTGTTTGTTTTATTTTTTTGATGTGATATATACATACTGTTTTGGATCTGTGTCCTTTGTTTTGGATTATGTACATTTATATATTTGAGTAATATTATCACACAATCACCAAACCATCCAAGAAACCATCAAGTGTTAATTAGCATATTAAAATGTCTGTGTATTTATATTTTACACTTTTACAAGAGGAGCAAAGTTTTCTGACTGATTTTCTTTTTTCTTTTTCTGAAATAAATGAAGACTGAAAACTGATTAGCTTTTAGATTACTTCACTTGCAAAAAGATACTGAAGAAATTAGTCATAACATCCTAAAAGTTATGATCTGTGATGCGATTTATTGAATTACTCCAACTCAGTGAACAAATTAACTGAGATAACTTTTGCTACTTTTGGATTCGTTTGTCCTCAAAATGTACAGAAGATATGAGGTCAAACAGGACTTCAAATGTTGCATCTCCAAAAATATATTCAATAATTTGATTCATTTATTATCAACATCTGCAGCCATATTGAACTGTTATTTTAATTTCTGTTGAATTAGGTTTTTGCATTTGCAATATAACAATTTGCATGTGTTTTCTTTGTAATGAAATCCATAATAGGCTGATTGTTTTACCATACTTTCTCATTTGGAGTTTTGTATATTTTAGCATTAATTCCATACCTTGTCTCTGATCTGTGCTAGTGATGCAGGACCCTGGTCTGGGATGGACCCGCTGTTATCGGTCTGGTTCAGTTCTTCAGGCTGATTCTCTTTGCTCTTCAGTGCCAGTGAGGTCATGTCAATAATCTCCATTACAAAGTCATGCACGTTCTCTTTCTTGCCCTCTTCTACGCTGCATGGATGGAGGGAAGAGGGGGAGGGAAGGTGGTTGCAGCAGGAAGAGTGAGAACTGTGTCTTTTTTTGGGAGGCAGGGACGATTGTTTGTCTCTAACTTCCCTTCTTGTCTCCTCTGTCACAAAAGACGAGAATTTGAACTTTTCCTGAATGGTGATGGCCTTCCGTCCGCCGGCTGCCGGCCTGCTGTTGGGCAAGGCATCCTGGGATCTGCAGTCCTCAACAGGCGAGAGGGAAGGAGGCGAGGGGACAGATGAGCTGTGGCAGGGCAACTCGCCTCTCAGCTGTCCCACTAAAGATGAAGCACGTTTGGATGGAAAGGGGAGGAGCTCACAGGACGGTGATGAAGAAAGCTCCTTTGTTGAGCTTGATTCTATTTTCACTAAGAAGTCACTAACATCCCGAACTGACTCTCCTGTTTTGGCAAACACGTAAGACTCCCTCAGTGACTCTCCTTTCTTTGTGAACACGCTTGACTCCTCTCGGAGGAGTTCGTCGTCCTCGTCTTTCCCTTTTAAACAGCTCTGGTCCACATTTCCGTTCTCCACGTCGTCCACAAACTGGCTGATGTAGCTTCTTGTTACGTTCCTCCGGTTCTTCTCCTCTTCTTCCTGTTCTTTCTTATCTCTTTTTGTTTTGTTGTTGCCACTATTAGTGTTGGTTTCTATTAATTTTGCAGCTGTGCGGTTTAGAAAACAGTGCTGCTCCTTGTTCTGAGAGGAGGAGGTGACGGTGGAGGACAGGTTGGTTCCACACTGCAGCTCGTCCCGGAGGCCTGCCTCTGTTTTAGAGGAGGAGGAAGACAAGGTTCGAGGAGATCTGATCCAACTCTGCAGCTCCCTCTTCATGTACTCCAGCCCCAGGACATAAGATCCCTCCATCTCCTCTTCATCATCATCCTCATCGTCCTCATTACCAGAGGAGGCACCGCTCAACCTCTCCTCCTCCTGGTCCTCTCCATCCCTGACACCAAGCTCCTCCTCAGTGAGCGTGAGCGTGGAGGAAGACAGGAGGTCACTGTCGTCCTCGTCTTCATCTGTACATGCTGACGTACACGAGACGTTCACCACCAGGCTCAAACTTGCTGCATCTGCTTCATCCATGCCTTGCCCTCCTCGGCTGTTTCCGTGGCAACGTTTCCTATAACAGCTTGAGTTGGCATTGGCTGCAATGGTGGGATCCAGGAATAGATGGCGTTGATTTCTGAGCATAGCAAAATCTTCAGACCCCAGAGACGAGTCCTCGGTGCTACTTAGCTCCGTTAACGATGCTGTTGCTGAACTCTCGTTAATCAGGGATGGCGGTCCTTTCCGTGAAGAGCCTGAAATCCCGGAGAGGGGGGCGTGTCGACCACCAAGAGAGGGTGAGGCAGGGAGTCTGCTCCGCTGCGGGGAGCTGCTCCGAAGAGTCATGTCAGAAACACTGCGGGTCATCTTCGCCGCCAGAGGACTCTGGATGTTCTCCAGGCGTTTCAGGAGGTCGAGAGTTCTTCGGCTCAGCTCCCCAGAGGATGGTTCTCCTTGCACACTTTCATTATTCTTCTCCTTTCCTGGTTCACCTCCATCCACCTCTCTGCTCTGCCCCAGGTCCAGCTCCCCAAGGCTGGCCAGGCTGCCTCCGGTATCCTCTTCAGCGCTACGGCACGGGACCAGGCAGCTCTCCAGAGAGGCACTACGATGCAGCAGGTCTTTGGTGGGAAATAATTCCACACCCAGAGCCAGAAGGGACTCCAGAGAGGAGCCCTGAGATAATACTGGACTCGAGGCCCGGCGGCTGAGAGCAGGAGGAGTCTCCAAACCGTTAAACTGGTCAACTTTGAACTCTGTGAAGTCACTGCGAGACATGAAAGGCTTGGAGGAGTCCAAAACGAGTCCCCCCATCTCAAAGTCAGAGTCAGAGTCAGCGGGAGTCAGGATCCCACGCCCGTTGATTAGGATCTCAACTGCCTCCCCTCCTCCCCTCCTGTGCCTCCTCCTTTTCTCCTCCTCTCTGTTTCTTCTGCTTTCACCTCTGATTTCATCCCTCCTCCCTCCTTTCTCCTTCATATTCTCCTCTGTCTTGGTTCTTTGGTTGTACCTGGTGACACTGTCTTTGTGCAGAGCCAAATGACTCCCATCTACAGTTTCATCCTTCCTCTGCTCCTTTTTCTCCTCCTCCTCATCTTCCCCTGGATCCTCTTCCTCTCCCTGGATTTCAGAGGTAATGTCTCCTGTATCACTAACGATCCCGCTCTCACTCTCTGACCGTCGACTGCTTGCCGACTGGCCGCTTTCTCTGCCACCCTCCCTCTCACTCTCCCCATCCCGGTATCCAACGACTCTATCTCCTCCTCGGCTGTTTGACATCAAACCTCCCAGGAGGTCCGGGAGGGATTCCATGGAGGAGAACGAGGAGTCCTTACTCAGGCTCTTCAGCAGGAGGTGCTGTTTCCGTTTTCCTGATTTGTTTTTGTGCAGCAAGGAGGAAGTGTGAGGAAACTGAGGCTGTCTGTATAATTCGACATTATGGAGGCTGTACACCTGGTAAATGTTATTATTGTTAGGGGGAAGAGTTTGGGAGATCACATTGGGCTGAACCTCTGATGAGGATCCACCCCTCATATTGGACATCATCTCAGGACATTGACTGGCCGGGACATCGGTTTGAATCCTGTCTGGTTGATTCCCATTGGACAGAACGGTGTCCGAAGGCAGATTTGGTTCTGTGGGGAGGTTGTGTGTAAGGTCAGGTTCTTCTTGTGGCTCTGGTTCTGTGATTGTCATATCAGTTTCGTCCCATTCCCAGAAGTCATCTGGTGGCGGTGCCACTGCAACAGCTGGGACTGGGCTGATCTGGTGGAGGTCGACTAGACCCGGTTCCAGAAAGTTTCCAGGAACCTGCAGACAAAAGGAAAGACAGACAGACAGAAAGAAAGAAAACAAATTAAAACATGAACCCACAACGTCTGATGTTTTAATTCTGCTGCATTTCAAACCTCTTGCTCGGTTTCTTGTCTTGTTTTTTAAAATGCCAAAAAGAATTATATTAAAAACACAAAATCAAGTTTACTCTGAACGAACAGTTCTGATCTTGATTCTATTAATTAGTGTACATCTGATATTTAAGGTCCTCAGGTACGACACTGGATATCCTTGCTGGTGTAAGGTGGACATGTAGAGAACTAAAAACATTAATAGACTTCACCCACAACTTTATTCTTTGAAATTAAATGCTGTGTGTGGGTGTTCACCACTTATTACCCTGCTGAAAACTCCATCTTAACAAGTAATTTTTGCAATTATTGAATCCTAAATCAATACGTTTCAAAAAAATCCTCGAAGCAAGTGTCATTTTCCTGATACTGGTGGAGCAATCTGTCTAATTATATCTTATTACTGACATTAATTTCTAGGAAATTTCTGAAACAGGGCTTAATGACTTCTATTTCCTCTTTTCAGGCCGAATGGTCTGTTCAGATGGAAGTTTAATAAGTGTGTTGTTGTTAAAGAAGGGTAGTTCTCTATTATCATTTAAAGTGCACGAAATGTTTTATTTTGTGCCATCAAACACCGTGCGAGTATAGGTTATATTTTTTCAGATATTGTGTATCTTGTTTTGGCACCAAACTCTTTAAAAAGACGTGTCCTTCCTGAGAGCGCTGTCTCGGCTCAGGCCTCCGTTTGAAAGAGACACACTGACAAAACACGTTCTGTGATCATTTAAAAAAGAGTAAAATCAGCCCACCCCGAAAGCAATTGCTCATAAATCTCAACACAAATTATTCCGCTCTGGAACAAAGCGATGAATTATTCAATAACGACTTCTGAGAGAAAGAGCACGAAGCTGAAAACCCCAAAGTAAATACGTAATCAAAAGCCTTCAGAAAGCTCGGCTGTCTAAAAATATGCTTAGACACAGGAATTCTTCCCTTCCACAGACATAATTATACAAATTGCTCCGCGTCTCGTTAACAAGAGAGGGGGGTAATTCGTATTAGCCATTCATAGCCTATTAATCTAATAAACTAGTTGGCTCTGTGTGTGTGTGAGTGTGTGTGTGTGGATATGGCTCTGTGTAATGAATTTCTATTAGATTTGTGTTTATTCCCCTTGTGCTGATAAGGGAGATGGGGGTAATGACTGAACTGGGTTTTGCCACTGCAGACGCATTCAAAAACACATTCAGTGCTGAGGAGAGAGGCTATCAATCAGCCTAATCCAATCAAATCGAGTATTTGATGACCCACAGAAACCTTGTATATAATTTATATCTGTAATTTATCTCATTTCTATAATTTCGTAACAGTTTATAGCTGAATTGCGGGTATTTTTATGACCCCAGACAGAGGAGGGAGGTGACTTCTGGTGTTTGGTGACCACAGCAACTTCAAAAACACATTTTTTTAAAGCAGAAAATAACTCTAAAGTGTTGTTGGTTACCTGCCAAAGAGGCAAAGCTGGCAAGCTGGCAGAGCAGACAAATTTACCAGTCAAACAGTAGTGATAATTTCCCACCCAGACTGCAGCAACATGCCAAGGTATTCCTCCATAAACGGTCGGTCCAGATGTTCCTGAAGCGGACTGGAGGCACAGAGTTTGTGCAGGATTTAGCGGCCTGATTCAGATACTAGTTTTATATATCTGGTGCTCAAATAATTTACACAGTGACATGGAGATTTGTGTCTACAAAGATTTGAAATGTAAAACATTTTTGAACCAGTAGGACCAAATTCAAAAGGAAGGAATATCCCATATTTCTCAAGCTTCTTCCACCCTTAAAAATGTTCAGGTTCAACCAAATCCTCCTCCACCAAGAACAAAGCTGTTAAAGATTGTTCAAAGTGAACCTGGAGCAAATTCAGAGACGGCAGGATTGTACACAAGATCAATGGAAAGATGTGAATGGACACAAACAGATGCAGGTGTGCTCCAGGTGTTTGAGCAAAAATTGTGTACTCATCCTAAGACTGTATTACTTCACTTTATAAACCTACGGAGGCAAGAGGGAAAATAACAGAAGGAACTGGAGTTTCTGATGAGTTGTTGTGACAGTTGGTGTGTGTTTTTAGCTGGCTACAGCTAAAATCTGACAGTTGGGACACTGGCACATTTGTGGTGAATTAAGACATACCGCAAAACATACTTCACTCGTAAAATCATTCAAATAAAGTGAGAAAATGTTTGTCAGCATTCAGTCTAGATGCACCTTTAGACAAACAATTTTAGACATGGGCACAATGGCACACAAAGTCAATGGAAGGTGAGTTAAAAAATGTTCCAACTTGAGCAAATGAAATCACACTTTATGCTTTATGAATCAACTTCATGAACACACAGAGATGAGAGGGAAACGAAGAGAGGCTGGAGGAAAATAACAAAAAGAACAGGAGTTCCTGGTGATTTCTGAGATCAACCAGAGGCGTATGTTGCTAGCTAACTACAGCTAACATCCATTCAGTTGGAGCATTGACTGTAGGTGAAAATTTGCTTAAAAAAGAGGGACTAATAGCTAAAAACAGCAGGATAAGTTGCAATGGTCAATGCAAAAAAGTGACGGACAGAACAAAGAACATACTGATGATTTATGTGTTCTTGGAGCCTGAGGACGGAGGTAGAGGAACGGTCATGAGGTCATTAAACACATGAACACTATCAGGGTCTGGTGTTTACAGCAGCTCCACCTCACTGTGTTTACTGCCTTAATCGCAGCCAGTGACAGTGTTTGTGTGTTTGTGTGCATGTGAGGGACCTGTGCAGTGTTTTTTGGGGTGAAAACGGGGAAACTTTTTCCCATTAGCTCTGGTTTGACTGCTCCCATTTGTTAGCATAGCATCTGCTGGAAGGCCCAAGGAGAGCGGAGCTATCTAGCAGCGTCTGGGTGATTATTCATGTGCCTGTGCTCCTCCAGGAGCTGCTGCTGCTGCCCGAGCCTCTGCTGGCTCTCTGCTGTACCGGTTGTCAAAGTGCTGAGGGAGCCCGGCATCACCGGTCTGATTCAAAATGAATAGAACCGCACAGATAAATCACCTCTCCATGCAGAGTGGAGGAGCAGACAGGCTGCTTTGAATGTAATTGCAAACAGTGAATGAAAACCTCCATATGTTGCTCATAACTCCGCTCTAAAATATATTTCATAATCGCGAGGAAAGTGTTCTAAAATATAATTTCCATATATTACATTCGACTAACAGGTAGTGAAACCTCATCCTCACAGCACCCTGCAGCTTTAATTTAGACTCATTTACATCAAATAAAAGGTAAAACAGGATCCTTCATCTGCTTTCTGAACAGCAGCACATATACACATACTCATTTAACAAGAGGAGAAGAAAACGTATGTCTCATACTGTAACAATGCCTCTGATACAAAATCACATGTAAGAAGAAAACCATGCTGCAAGAAAAATCATGGACTGTCCGAAGGAGCTCCACGGTGAGACTGCTGCAATCAGGCACGACCTCGTGTGTTAGTCTGGTTTGATGTTGATCTGTCCGTCTGTCCAGTGAACACTTCAGATCGAGATGTCCCAACAGCTACTCCCCAAATAGTCATGAAATCTGTTGTGAATATTCATGATCCTCAGAGGATGAATCTTAAAGGAACAGATTGATGTTTTGGGAAATACATTTTTTTGTTTTCTTGCTGAAAGTTAGATGAAAAGATCTGACATCACTCTCATGTCTGTGCGTTAAATACAGCTAGCTATTTCCCCGTTTCCGGTTTTTATGCTAAGCTAAGCTAACCGAGAGTCATATTGATCTTCTCATCTTACTCATTTCTCTGCAAGAAAGCGAATAAGCATATTTTTCAAAAAGTCAAACTATTCCTTTAATGTTTTTGGCAAACCTTTCCTCTAGTGCCAGCAAACACTAAAATTTATATTTGTACAAATTGCCTCATTGTTCCTCTGTGTTGTTTCACTTTCACTACTAAATAAGATGGAGATTTCTTTGCAGTGAATGTGGAGTATTTCAGTTTATTTCAGTTTGCATAATGATTATCAATAAATCTATTGATTATTGTTTTTCATTTAATCCAAAACTGTGTCAAGAAGTAGTGAAAAATGTCAATCACAAGTTCCTAGAGTTCTATGACGTAGTCAAATTGTTTGTTTTATCTAACCAACAGTTTAAAACCCAAAGATATTAAATTTACAAAGATATAAAACAGGTAAATCTGAGAAGATGGAACCAGAGAACGTCTCAGGGTTTCCTTTATTAAATTATTAAATGACTCAAAGGATTAATTGGATATCCAAAATGTTGGCAATTCTTTTTCTGAAGATCAGCTAATCAATCAATCGATTAATCTGAGTTTTAAAATGCAGAGTTTCCAGATAACTTTGCAATCCTGCTTTGAAAATCTCCTTGAATATGATTATAACAATTCTGTGAGTGTCCCATGTAAACATCTGAGTCCAACTGATGCCTTTATCTGACTATCGGCCATAATCACATTATTGTCAGACTGTAAACTCAGCCGCAGACACGAGTAACCCAGCAGATGAACACAAGTATGACACACACACACACACACACACACACACACACACACACACACACACACACAGTAACACATGCACACGTTGCTTTCATACATTTACACATGAACATCAGGCAGTTAAAGTCTGAAACATGCACACCAGCAGCCATTTGTACGCAAGCAAGCAGACTCATTTACACAAACACTCTCTCAAACAAACACACACACACACACACACACACACACACACACACACACACACAAAGAGAGACCAGGAGAGGACTATCGTTTTATCACTGAGCAGAAGTGTTCATTTATAAGCTAAACCACCCAGATATATGCCTCTCTGGTTCTCTCTCTCTCTACACTTCATTCCCCCTCTCCCTCCTCTCTCTCTCTCTCTCTCTCTCTTTATTCCTCTCCCATCCCCGGTAGAAGTGAAATTACTCTCCAGCCAGGCAGCGAGGTCAAAGTGTCTGGCCTCTGTTATTTGTCTTCTCCTCCTCTACAATGTGTGTGTGTGTGTGTGTATTTGTGTGTGAATGTACGAGAGAGGGAGAGGGAGAGAGAGTCCCACCTCAAACAGCACATGTGCAGCAGGATTTGGTTGATTCTCACTAATTTTCAACATTCATTAATGAGCCACCGCTCATCCGACCATCAAAAGGCCTCTGAAAGCCCTTTGATGGTTTTTGATTCAATTTAATTCAGTTCAATGCAACTTTATTTATCCCTGCAAAGGTACTTGCATGAATGCAGCAGCTCACAACCCAATAAAACACAGACATTATACTAAAACAGGAAAAACTGTTAAACTTTCACTCAAAAATGCCACAAAAAAAAATCAGTTAAATCAAAGAAATAAGGCATGTTGTGTCAAAATCCCTTCCTGGTAGTTTGGAGAAGCTGTGTCTTATATTATCATCTAAACATTCAGGTATGTTTCCATCCACCGGCTTTTAAGTACAGCCGGTTACACATAATAAATCTGAGTGAAAATACCACACATTTGTCCAAAAAACAAAACATTCATGTCCTGCTGCTACTCACCAATTACAGGTGTCCACTAGACTAAAATGTCATCACCGTCTGTCAGTAAAAAAGTATCCATTAGCAAAGACATGTCCTTATTTTATATAGCTTGAGTAGCAAAACATTTCAGATCTAAAATAAGCGTCCTGGGCTAAAAAGGGTCGATAACCTCGGCCATAACACCACGTGGTGCACGAGGATCAAAAGAGACAAATGTCGTCTTGAATACATTTGCTTAAAGGCAGCTCATAGAAGTCACATTTTATTTTGTAGAAATTTTTGACATTTGCTTAAAATGTACTTAACGATTGAAGGGAAACTTAAATCTGGTCTGGACTTAAATCTCAAACCAAAAACTGAGGTTGTGAGATGTCGCCTGGCTGCGCTTTGTTAGCTTTAGCTTTGTACTGAACTCTGTACTCTTTCCTCCCTGTCTCCCTTTCTTTATCTCCCTCCCACCTTCCTCCTCCCTCTCCTCTTTCTGAGCTCTTAACACATCGCTATCCGTCAATTAATTGCTAGGAATCAATAGATTGTCCCGGTGTGTGTATATGTGCTCTCACATGCACGACACCGTGTGTTTCTACGTGCAAGAAGCATTTATGTAACACAATATATGTATTTATGTCAGTGCCACTGTATGTGTGTGTGTTTGTGCACCTACATGTGTGTGTCTGCTCAAGACATAACAGCTCTTTATGCTTACATAAGTGTGACTGTCTCTGCAAAACCCTTCACCTTATATTCAAATGCACTTCTCCTTCTGTCTCTACAGAACCATATTCATCACTTTTAGAAATCCATAACAGCTCCATTCTGCTGCAGCTCTCTGCCTTCACGTTACATCAGCTGAACAAAGCACTCAGCTCTCTCTCGCTCTCTCTCTCTTTACTCTCTCTGAGCCTCGTCCGGCCCGAGCAGCTTGGCTCCGGACGGCTCCGTGATGAGCGATATTTCTCTTAACACCCACAGAGCTCGGTGCTTCACATCATGTGCTGTGCTGTCGTCCTGCAGCGTTAAACCGTCACTGTGATCGGCGAGTGGCTTGTACCTGAGACGTGGAACCCGAATCTGTTCGTTGGCTGAAGATTTCTAATAAGACAAACCTTTTGGTGACGTGCCGTCATGGCGGCAGACACGCGTGGCGTTCTGATATGCAAACTGTCAGAGTGTTAAAATCTAATTTGCCAGGTTTCTTTTGTTTGTGGAGGAGGTGGCAGAGAAATCATTGTTTCTGTGACACTGATCGCACTGGAGATCTAACAGAGTAGTTTTTATCAGCTGGCTGCTTGTGGACGGTTTCACTGATTTAGAGTGGCGTTGTCGTATGTTGCTTATGCCTCTGTAGGCTTTTAAAAGTCAAAATAGACAAGTAGTTTTGCTCTGATAGTGGCAGAGCGTCAGGATGATGTTAGTCTGGTTGAGATATCTTGATCTGTACACATCAAGACATCAAAACCACTACAGGCCACAGCACCATGACGTGTGTTGTGGATATTCATGGTCCCCACAGGGAGATTCCTTATGTTTTTGGTGACCCCCTGACCTTTTCTCTAGCACCACTGTCAGGATAATAGTGCCACTTTTTCACAAGAATAATGAAAAATGTAACGGACAGATTGAAATGCAATTTACTGAGCACATTCATAATCCCCAGGTGGTGAGCCCTTTTGATTTTTTCTTTATTTTTTTAAATCACCTAAAGGCCACAGAAAAAACTGCATCTTTAGACTTTATGAATACACTATGTTGAGAGGAAGAAGAAAAAACAATGTATGATTTGTTAAAGCTGTTAGAAAGAAAACATGGGGTGCAGTTTAACGTTTGTTTTTGCAAAATGATGAAATGTCGTATTAATCAAAGCTTTCTGGAAACCAGCTTTGAGTTAGTAGCCAAGTACTAATGTAAAACTTCTAGAGGCAAAGAGAAGAATTCAGTTTTGTTGTGATTTAGTAGCAGGGTTTCATAAATACATAAAAATGGATGTCATTGGCATAGCAATGATAAGAGACACAGCAAACCACTGGATAGTAGGCCCTAAAGGCAGCATGTAGAGGAAGAATAAGGGCGTTTTCACACCTAACTTGTTTGGTTCGGTTAAAACGAACCCTGCTGCGTTTGCCTGGTTAGTGCGGTTCGTTTGGGCAGGTGTGACCACAGTAATCACACTCAGGTGTGGACCAAAACAACCGCACCGAGACCCTTTAGAGGAGGTGGTCTCGGTCCGGTTCCAAATGAACTCTGGAGCGGTTCGTTAGTGGTGGGAACGTGATCTGACCTCGATCCGTCCCAACTACCAGGTGTACTCCGCAAGTTTGAGCTAAACGGCTTCTGTAGGATGCGGCAGAGCAGCAAACTGTTCCTAGTAGCAGCAGCTAGCCGGAGAACGAACCAGCAATGTTTCTCTCACAGAATTCCCCCTTGAGGAATTCTGCAGGTCAGAAGAACTCAATCACAGACTTTGTCAGCAATCGTCATTTGTGCAAATTAAGTTAAAAACAGTTAAACGAGGATCTCCTATCAAATCGCAAAAGGCAACAATTGAGTGAAAAGGATCTGGAAATCCCATCAAGTACTACCACCTACTTTTTCATGGCAGTTACTCACTACCCTGTCTTGCATTTCACTGTATAAACAGGACATTTTTCTTACATAACCACAACTGTTACACAAACCTTTAATAAAATGAACGTTGCTGCCTTTTGTTGCCCAGTTTTATCTGGGGAACAAATAAAAAAGGCAAGACCAGTTTATGCTCGTATCAAAGTTTGTGCTTTGTTCCAGAGTTGATGCTTATTTCACAAAACATTATGACAGTGTGTCGGGTTGTGAAGATTGTTCCATAGCTAAAACCTTGCAGCTTCAATCACAGCACCATCTGTCTTTCACGCTGCATCGTAGCATCAAATCAAACTCCGACATGCTCACTGAGTGTAACAGTGCGTCAGCTGACTGCCTGCAGTGTAGAGTGAAAGATGTAAAGTGTAAATGTCAGCGCGCTCTAACCTGCTGCTCTCCCAGCTCTCTCTTCAGTCTGTTCTGCCATTGCAGCACCTGCATCACGATCGCCTCCCACCTCCTCTCCAGGTTGATTGACAGCAGCTGCAGGGCCTCCCGGTGCTGCTCTGCCTCTGGGCCCACCTCCGCCATGGGGCCCGACTGTCCCAGAGGTGGGGATTGTAGAAACGGTTTTGTCAGAATTATAAAGGCTATTAGCATGCTAATTATATGATTAAATTCACGATTTTAAGAATGTACAACAGTATAATTCCTCTCTCAAGGTTAAGCTAATTCATGAGGGGTTGTCACTTATTCTTCAGGGTTTCATGAAGGAAAACTTTAAGAAACAAAAACAAACTCAAACTCAAAAATCAAGCTAATTTTAACATTTTTGAAACTGTAACTGGCAAATGTTTGGTATTTTTTCTTGAAAATTGAGTAAAAAAGAAAAAATAATTGGATTACAATAGAGGGTCAAGTCTTTTGAGTCGTAGAGGTCCAAGTGAAGTCACAAGTCATTGGTGATGAAGGCAAAGTCGAGCTGAAAGTTTTCTTTGATTTTGTCGGGTCTATTGTAATAAAATGTGTGATTTTTGTTTTTTTACCTACCTGGCTCTGTTGCAGCAGCTTCTGGCAGAGCTTCAGAACAGAGGAGACTCCTCGACGTCGGGCTCGCACCTCCGAGCACAGAGACTGGTGGGTGACATGAAAGAGAAAAGTGAGAAGAAGGAAGAAAGGTCAGCAACAATGCAGGAAATATTTAAATGATCAAAGTCAGATACAAACACACAGACGATCCTGCTGATTTTAAGTTCATGAAACATCTTCCTGCTGCTGTCTGGTAGCACAGAGTGATGTGTTTTACATTTCTAGCTTGTTTGTAGCAAACAAAAATGGAAGAACTGGATGGTTAGCAGAAGTAGTGATAGCCTCCATGAAAATCCACCTAAACCTGCTACAGAAACTCAAACTGCATCAATGGAAAATATAAATATATAAATAAATTCTGCTTTATTGCAAATTGGGGTTTTATTTTCATAGTTCTGTCCATCATTCCTATCAGTTATGATGAGTTTGTACTCACTAAGTTAACAGCTGAGATCTGGGAACACGGTGACGTCAGTAAAAAGAAAGGCGAGCAGTCAGACAGACAGACAGGTTGGAGAGATAAAGTATTACCCAAGCTGTCTGCTGTACATCCATCATTGTTTGCAGACCAACTTCCTGCTTCAGTTTTGACCTTCTGTACTTACCGTAGTTGTATCTTTGACCTATTAAAGCACCTGGTCACCTCTCAGATCTGTTTTTCACCACGTACACCTGCGGGCTTCCTACGTATCTATCAGTCATCATAAAAAAATGTCTGTTTCAGAGCATTGTCATATTGTGGTTCCTACATTTAGTTCCAACAGTCTTGTCTTTTACATTAAAACAACTCCTTCTTTGGAAACCTTTAAGGTCAGACTCAGAAGTTAGCATTGGTTTGGTTTGGTTTGGTAAGGGATAAAAGAATAAAGTCCAAAGTATTTCCATGGTTGTCCCTGGTGTTTTACACAGTCCACCAAACAATGTCAAGAAATGTTTAAAAAAGAAACTAAAAAAGTAGAAAATTGAATCACCTGTTTTCTCTCTCCTGTGATGTATAACTCACTGCAACACTCTGTTTGTTTTAATGCTCTCTGCAGTGTGTTGGGTTCATTTATCACCGTTTTCTTTATCGCTACTTATTTTTATCTATTCATTTATTATTTTATTCTTTTTTAATATTTAATCAATTATACCGTCTGTCCTTTGTAACGTGTGTTTAGACACTTTTGTGTGATAATGCACTTGAAATAAATCTTAACTTGTGCGTGGCCACAGTATTTCTGCACAATGAGGGATTATTACCAACATTTCACTCCAAATAAAGTGATTAGATCATCTTGTTTCCAACCTGTCTGATCATCTGACTGCTCTCGTCTGAACAGTCGAGTTGTAATAAACCAGAATTATCCTTTAAACCATAAAAGAACAACAACAACTACAACAACAACAAACAAGAGCTAAATTTGTGTTTATTTATTTTTTCAATTCTCCACAGTTCAGTGCAGTTAAATTCAGGTCATTCATAACAATTCATTAGCATAAAGTCAAATTCAGCACCAGATCCCTGATCAGCAGTAACAGTGCATAAAATAAATGACAACAGCCAATATTCCCCCCTCTGCTTCCCTCCCTGCTCCTGTCTAATAAATGCAAAAAAGAAGGAAAAAAAGAAACACAAGGATTGGCAGTGCCTATTATAAATCACTATATGCTGATGAGTTTCCACACGCAAAGGTCAGTGAGTGTGTGTGTGTTTGCATGTTTGAATGTTTACTCATGCAGGCGTGTGCACAAGTGTGTGTGGGTGTGTGTGTGCAAACATATGCATGTATTTCTGAGTGTGTGTGTGTGTGTCACAGAGAATAGAGGGGACAGCCTTACTCCTCTGCAGCAGGGACCAAACACGTCCAAGCCCCAAACTATTTATGCTAATCCTGCCCGCTCGCTGAAAAGCACTTCCTTTACATTTTCTTTACATTTTTCCAATAAATATTAAACACTATTACAATGAAATGGAATTCTCTTACTCTCTCTCTCTCTTTCTTGCACGCACACACACACACACACACACACACACACACACACACACACACACACACTGCAGCTTTCTCACACACACTCAAGTCTTCTTCTTCGCGTCTTTCATCTCCTCTTTCTCGCTCTCTTCAGTTTAGCATATTTGTGGCTCGCCTGGTTGTCTAAACAGGAGATGGGGATGCAGAATACAGCAGACAGGATCAAGAGGACAAGCCTGGTGTGTGTTTGTGAGGTTGCAGATAAATTTATTCCAAACAGGAGGTGTGTATTACATTGAAGGAGGAGGCTCTAAACAACAACAAAACGACTGAGTGATACTCGCTCTGCGCCAAAATAACTGCAGCAGACAGCGTGGAGCGAGCACAGGAAGATGAATTAAACTAGATTGAAGCTGGAACAATAATTCAGCATGTTAGAGTCAGAGGACGACGGTCATAACTCTAAAATCTGCTCTACAAAGTCTGCTTCAGCAACACAAAGTCTAACTCATTGCCTGCGAGATATTTTTACGATAAATACGACCTGCCGACCTAAAAAGGTTCTTCACATCAGCCTCCAGACAAGTCAGATGTTGGATTGATGTCATCCACTTGGATAGCTTTGACATCACAGTCAGCAAACATGGCAACAAATGACAGCAGCTTATCAGGCTGTCAGACGGAACTGATTTGCCTCAATATTTAATCAATACAGTTGTCTACACAGGCCACATAATGGCTCACATGACACCCACTCTTTTCATACGTAACTGCGACCCAAAGTGTCCGGTGTAGACACTGACGGAGGACTGAAGCTGCTGCTGTGCAGTTGACGTGCTGCTTTCACTCCTGTTGAGTGATTAAAATACGTCTGGTGCAGTGTTCATTTATGGCTGTTTCCCCTGGTTGGAGAAATAATCAGCCAATCAGAGCTTTGTAGGCAGGCTTAAGAATGGGGATGTCATCTTCCTGTGCCAGAGTGAGAAAAAAAGCAACACAAAAAGGGCCAGAAAAACAAGCGAGGATAAGATAAAGGCACCTGTGCAGGCTGACTTATATAAATAACAACTATTACATCAACTTCTAACAACCGCTACCACAGCTTCCGTGTCAGCTGAAAATGATGTCACCGGGGTGTATATGGCACTTGCAACTGATTGGTTAAGGCAACTCAAAACAAAAAAACACCCCTTCCCATCAAGAAATCGGCTAACATGAACATGAACAGCCAGGCTGAATGAATGAAGTGAGCGACATAGCTAGTCAACCTGATCATTAGGCTCGTTTAAAGGTACCACATAGAGTTTTTGACCACTAGTAGCAGTATGGAGAAATGTTTTTATGAGGAAGTCTAGTTTTGTTTGTATCTCATGCACATGCACAAGCACACTGGCAATGCATAGTCTTACCTGCCAGTTTCATATTATTCCACTATTGTATACAATTCTGGTTCTGAAATATCCAAATGCCCAGCTTTGCAAATGTTTCATGAGGAAGTTAATGCATTCAGAACATGGGCACTTCTGATCACAGTCTGGCAAAGTGCAAGTGACAGGGCCACAAGTATTTTAGTTTTCACTTACCACCACAAAAAGCACCTGGTTTTCATCCCTCTTTAAAAGCTGTTCAGCTATTTTCGTAAACAACCAAGCCGCTGATGTGAAACGTTCTGAATCCGCTATCGCATCAGTATTCAATTGGACGGTATATTTTCTCTATAAGAAGAACAAACAACTGCACTTAAAGCTTTTGCTGATAAGAAAGATGTGTTAGCCGTACTTCTGACAGGATTCACTCAGCGCTACGTCACACGTTTCGTTGCTCTGATTGGTTGTATCTCTATCCAATCGCGTCCAGAGGCATTTTAACACCCCCAGGAAATTGAAAATGAACTGAGAGGTTCCAGACTAATTCGCATTTGCGAATTGGTCTGGCGATGTCAGGCTAAGTTTGTCCAGCTTCAGACAGCAAAAGTCTTTTCTCTGACAGTTTATTTTTAGACAGAAAGGAGAAAGAGAGAATCCTAAGTCTCTATTGTTTCTGCACTGCTGGTTTTTATGCACTGATCCCTCTCTCTTTCTCTCTCTCTCTCTCTCTCTGGCGGGTCGAGCCTGGCTGGGCCCATATTGACTCAGAGGGCTCTACAGACACAGTCGGACAAATATTTGCTAAAAAGCTTTTCTTCCAAAATACATGGAAAGCCGTGAAGTGGCTGCAGAGAAAGAGACAGAGGATGTAGAGGGAGGGATGAGATGGACAGAAAAGCAGAAAACAAGTGTGAGATATGTCAATGGAGAGGAAGAGGAGAGGTAGAGTGAAGAGAGAGACAGAAGAGAGAGAGATTGAAGTGAGTTACAAGAAACTGTGAGATAAAGGGGGATAGAACAGATAAAGATTGAGACCAACAGAAAGAAAGAAAAAGACAGAGACAACAAGCAAGAGAGACAGGAAATTAAAAACATTAAAATGGGAAACTGCTGAAATAAGAGTGAAGAACTCACTGTGATTCTGCTGATCAAGAAAATGTTTGTTTTATGTTTTTTGGTTTATGCAGAAAAAGCTTCTGTTCTGGTGAACACCTGAGTGTGGTATGACACATTATGGAACCATTCTCTGCCCTTTCAATCTTGAAATGACATTATTGTGACATTAAACAATTTCAGCCGAGGTTTCCAGTATGGTGGCCTCAGGACTGCATCTCTGCGTTTTGCAGATGATGTGATGATGTTCTGCTTGCTTCTTCGACAGTTTGCAGCTGAGCGTGAAGCTGTTGGGATGAGAGGCAGCACCTCAAACTTTAACGCCATGGTACTCTGTCAGAAAAGAGTGGATTGGTCACTCCAGGTTGGGGATGAGCTCTCACACCTGTAGTTCAGTTCATTTGGTCGAGATCAAGAACAAATTATTTTTGCCTTTTGGCTCTGGTCCGGTTTGTGTTTTACAAACAAACCAAGAGCTGTACACATAAAATCATTTGACTGACAGGCAGCTCATTGATTGGACAGTTTTGGTGAGGTCATCCTGCATCAACAGGCTACAATGATCCAAAATTTGGGTGACTGACAGCAAGTCACACACTACTTTACTGCTTTTTATGTGTATATTTCTTTTCTCCCGTGTCACAAAGAGCTCACAAAGAGATTGAGATTGCAACTCAAGCTGCATACAATATATATATATATATACATATATATATATATATATTGCTTATACAGATTGCTGTTGTTTAGTGCACCCCAGAGTTGGATTGACAGCTTTCCATCATAAACAAACTGTACCAAACAGGTAAATGCACCAGGGTTTGTTTAAACATAACCAAACAGTATAGGGGTGAAAGCACCCGAAGTATCTTGGGGTCTTGTTCATGAGTGAGAGTAAGATGAACCACAATATCGACAGGTGCATTGGTACCTGGTACCACATCAATACTAATGCCAGTGTTGTACCAGGGAGCTAAACTTGAAGGTAAAGCTCTTTTCTTTGGAATCTACGTTCCAAACCTCACACATAACCTTGGTTAGGGACCAAATGTTGATGGCAAGGTGTTTGTCTCATCCTTAGAGACAAAGAGGAGAACTCAGACATCCAGAGGGTACTCTGAGTAGAACCACTGCTCCTTCATGTTGAAAGAAGCCAGTTGAGGTCGTTCAGCACCTGATCAGGGTTTCTCCTGATACGTATCCCATCTGGGAATGCCCTGGGATTCCCTGGAGGAGCTGGAGAATGTGGCTAGAAAGAAGGGCGTCTGGGCTACTTTGCTTAGCCTGATGGCCACCATCATGAGCAGCCGAAAATGGATGGATGGATGAATTGCTTTTAGTCAAACAAATCAGGGGTTCTTTGAGTCATTACTACAGCTCTATAAAGGGGCTTAACAAGAACCAAAGAAATGCCAAGAACCCTGACAAGAACCCTAATTTCTCTCAAGGTGTAATATTGTTCCTGTCTTCTGTGCACGTCTCTCTACGTGGTCATATTCAAGGTCGGCCAACAGGAGAGACACAAAAAGAACAAGTGATGTCTTTATCTTCTGATTTCTCTCTCTCTTCATGTACTTCTCTGTCTGTCACTCAGCATCCTCTTTCAGGAAGGGTGACCGACGCGGGATAAACAAAAAGAAGATCTGCTCTCCTCGTTCTCTAATTCCCCCTTCACTCTCTCGCTTCCCTTCCCTTCTCACTCTCAAGCTCGATCTCTCTTTCTCTCTCCCACGCCATGCCCCCTTCTATCTCTCTCATTCTTAAATCTCCCTCTCCTAAAAACAAAATCCTCTTAACTCTCCTCCACCTCCTCATCTCCACAATCTAATTACCGAGACCTGCCGTGAAGAGAGGGATGGAGGGAGAGAAAGGAGGGAGGAGAGGATAGAGGAGAGTGGAGGTTGTTAGTGTGGTTGCTATGTCAGTGTTTTTAAAGAGTACAGCACTTTGAAATGAGAGTGAGACAGAGAGAGACACAAGACTAGGACAGGGCAACATGTGACATTTGTTGATACTAGCGCTGATGTGATACCTGAGTTCTGGTAAAAATCAAATGATTCAGTGGTGTTGAAACGTGTACAAGTTATAAACGTTAAAAGTGAGGGAAAAAGAAAAAGAAAGGAAGACAGGAGCATGAGGAAAATAAAAGGACATGGCAGAAAGAGAAAGACAGCAATGGAGAGAGACGAAGACAGCGAAAGAGAGAGTGACCAAGACGAAGAAAAGAAAGAAAGAGAATATAAAATCAAGAAAAAGAAAGAAATGAGAGAGACAGGTATTGAGAAACAGTAAGACATAGAAAGAAAAACAACTGAGAGAAAGGACGAGAAGGAAAAAGGACAAGGACAAACTGTAAAGTGAGGAGAGACAGAAATAAAGAGAGACAGGCAGAGAGAGAAGGATAAGGACAATTTTGGCTGCTTGCACGGTGACCCAGTGGATATTTCAATCAATTACCATTAATTAGAAATCTCTGATTAATTCTATTTGTTGATTAAGTCAATTAAAACCACAAGCACTCGTTATCGCACAACGAGCCTAATGAATTCCTGTCGACAATTTGTTCCCACACACATATTCCCTCTGCTGCTGCTAATACCGCCTACAGCTAGCCAAACTTTGTCGTTTGCATACACTTCCCCATCTCTCCCTCTTTTCTCTCCTTCTCTCTCCTCGTCTGATATTTCTGTCTTCCTTAATGCACTGTTTCACTCCCTCTTTCCTCCCCTCTCTCATACATTTCATCCTCTTCTCTGCTCTCGTTCCTTCACTCACTATCTCCCGACTACTTCTTAATTTTCTTTGTTCCAGTTTCATTTCTTCTATCTGTCCAGCTGAATTTCTAAAATTGCAAAAAGTACAACCACATTCTGCCTCGGAGGATTGTTCAAGAGCACCTTGGCGAAATGTCATCGAGTAGGAGGGGTGTTCAGAGATCACTTCCTTCAGGGTTTGGAAGTATAAATCTTTCACACATAACCTTGTCCTCTAACCTCAAGGCTACGGATTCCCCAACTCGGGTCCAGGAACCTCAAGGGGTCCTTCACATAGACTGGAGGTACAGTAAACATGGTTGAATACCAAATCTACAACCTCTCTCCTAAGATTTTAAGTCTTGTTTTGGAGTGAAACTCAGTTTTGGGTGCCAGTAAAACACCAATGAAGGGCACAAAATGAAGTCAAAGGGGTAAAACATCTACGATCTTTGGCAAACTGTTGACACAGTACATTTGTGATTAGCTGCTGATGTTTGCTGTGTTACATTTTCAAATTATTAGTAATATTTTAACCTGTTGTGCCCTATATTGTTGTTTTGAGGACATATGTGGCTACTAAGAAATGCCATCAATTTGCATGTGTTGTACTTTACATGTTCTAGAAGCTTTCTGATGAAGAAATAAGTTTTACACAAATTTTTTGTGTTGAGGTTTCTGCCTGTATATCAACAGTTTTTATTAAACACACATGCACAAATACCTGTATATGAATAAATAGAGGAGAGTGTCAAGAATATGAGAACCATGTTGATGGGACATTCTGAGTTTTACTACTGATAAAAAATGTATTGGTAGTGCAAAATGAAAAAAAGTATTTTTCCTGTTGTTTTAGCACTACAGTTCCCATCATGCTTTGGCTGACACAAACATTGATATAATGTTGCCAAAGAGTCAGTGAGTTGGGTGTGGGCTACACCTTGAGCTTGTATTTACCTGTATTTCTTCACATTTTGGTGAATCTACATGATGAAAAGTCAGGTTGCATTAGCTACCAGCAGTTCCTGTTTGCACTGAAACCATGGAAACCAGACAATCTCTTGGATTGATACTAAAGAAAACGTCTAAACATAATGATTATTTGGCAAGATCTGAAGTTAAAGGGAAACTCCGGTATTTGATTTGACAGAGACAGACCGTTTTGTTAAAGATTAAGATCCTTTTTGTTTAACCAGAAACGCCGTCGTCTTCCTGCAACAACTCAACCTCTCGCGAGATTTCAGAGCGAGACTTTCTATTTCTGGTTAAACAGAAAGGATCTTACTCTTTAACAAAAAGGTCTGTCTCTGTAGGGATCCTTTCCATAACACTTAGAATAACAATCTGAGCCAGAGTCAGTGGGAAAAACAAGCACTTTTAGTGGATGTAGGTCTCATGGGTGCAATTGCCCCAAAGGGTTATGTTGCAGCCATTGCAGCCCAATCGAAGATGCCAGCAGATGCGATCTACTGGACCAATTCCAAAACTAAAAGTATTAGTCATTTAGACCCCAAAATGTGTAGAGTTTCCCTTTAAGGAGAGTCTTTTTTCTATTAATTGTAAGCATCATCTTTCTTACACTAACATCTGTCCATATATACATTCTGTATCTATCTTGGATTTATAACCTGAAGCTGATTAAATGAATGAAGTGTTCATCTTGTCAACTAAGGACCTCAGTGACGTCTCTTCTTATCAGACTTTACTTTGATAATGTGCTAAGTATCATTTTATAAGACTTCTTCAAATGGGTCACACACATTATGGAAAGAAACTTGATGCCCTGCCTCCACTGACCCAGAATCCATCCGTCTCCTGCTCCTGCAGTTTTTAACATTACACATAAATGGGGTGTGAAAGTCAGCGGGGTTCGTTAAGGGCTTTTAGAGCAATTCACTGAAAATGGAAGCAGACAATAAAGT
Organism: Macquaria ambigua; assembly: GCA_008360985.2. Taxonomy (NCBI): domain Eukaryota; kingdom Metazoa; phylum Chordata; class Actinopteri; order Centrarchiformes; family Percichthyidae; genus Macquaria; species Macquaria ambigua. The sequence goes on along the minus strand of VMKM01002220.1, from coordinate 20,533 downwards.
AAGCGGTACCTCTCCCACTCACTTTACCGCCGTGTTTGTGACGTTTATGGCAAAAACCTGGCAACCTGAATGCATTAAAATATCAATTTAGTACTCTGACAAATTGAGAGCTCGACTCCAAAGTGAGACATTTATGTTTTCACTTTTTGGATTTCTCCAGAGTGACTCATGATAAGGTCAGAGGTCACATAGTCCTGTGATCCTGTAGTGTTCACATAAGAGAAAGGAACAATGTGGAGGTTTTTTCTTCAGTGACAACATCTGTAGTAACTCTGCCATAAGTCTGAAAATAAAAGTAGTGAAAACTGAGCAAAAACAGCCTTTAGGGTTTGAAGGGTTAACGGAAAATTCTTTAAAAATATCTGTTTAGTTGTTTGATTAAAGCAAATGTATGTTTGAAAAAAATGCCACCAGTGACAAAAAGCTCAGCGGCCTTCATGTGAAAGTCAAAATGGATTACTGCTGACATCATCAGGTCTTATTGATTATTGTAAGTTATTAGCTGAAGTCCTTTTGCCCGCTTGACACACGCGGGCGACATTTTAGGGATGAAAGCTTTACTCTTAAAATATTCAGCAGCAGTAAACAAATGGAGGATATATGAAGTCTTGTGTGAGTGAAAGCATTTACTGTTCTCACTAATGCAGCAGAGCGAACGCGCCGCGGCGAGTTAAAACGCTGCTATCAATAAAATCCAATCTCCTTCTGTCTGTCTGCATTTCTCTGTATATTCGTCTTTTCACCTCTTTCTCTCATCTGTCTTTTTCTTCCTTTCTTTCTGCATCTCTCTTACGTTGCTGGTCTCTCAATCTCTTTTTGTCTCTCTGTCTCCCCCTCCTCTCCAGTCTCTCCATCTCTCTCTTGTTTTTTATCCTCCTGATCACTCTCTCAATCTTTCCCTCTCTGTAGGCCAATCAGTTTTCAGCTGGTCCCGCTCTTTCTCTTTTCTCTCTCTTCCTTTACTACTATCTTCTCTATCTCCATCTCTCACCCTGTCTCTATCCCTTGTTTTGTCTCTCTGTCTTTTTCCTGCTGTTTTAGCAGATGGAAGTGATTTTCTCTTCTGTCTCAATTAGTCTCTCTCTCCTTACTGGTGTCTCCTCGGCCGTATTTTAGCTTTCTATCATGGCTATCACGACTGAAATAAAGGTTAGGCTCTGAGTCGGTCAAACATCTGGATATTATAACGCATGTTGGGCCTTTTATCTCCCCTACCTCCTGTGTAGAAACTCTAAAACTCTCAATGATTTTGTTTGTCCTCATGTTAGCTAGGTAGCATTATTTTTTTTTTTTATAGCATATTTTAAATGTGTTGCTTTGTTGGATTAAGTGTTCATTTATGGGCTGAGAAAATTCTGCTACTTCTTTGGCTAAATAAAAAACCTATTAGATTATCTGAAAAAATGTATCGTCACAAAGCTGAAGACTATTAGCTTAGCTTAGCTTTTCACAGGACAGTGATGACATGCAGATCAGCTATGACATATTCAAGATGACTCTATGTACTCATACAAAATCAGTATCCTGTTGTGGATGTGACGGGGAGTAATGTGGCCGAGACAAACTGCAGAAAGTTTAAGGTAATAACTACACAAATAGCCCGTAATAGCCAACCAAGCTATATAATTATTAGTATGCGTATTTGGCCAAAACCTACTGATTTTTCCCGCTCAGATTATTTAATTTGAAGCGATTTTAAAAGGCCCCAAGAGGTAAAATTTCACATGAAAAAAAAGCCAAATTAGAGAAAAGTCAAAAACAAACATAATGTGAGTCTTTTCTTTTCTGTCTTATCCCTAATCATCTTGTGAGCCTTCAGGTTTATGAGGTTGGGAACTACTTGCCTGGGGCAAGTCTGCTTTTAAAAGTCTGTCCTACTCATGTCCACTGCACACATTTCATTGATAAATAACACCACTGCTTCCTTTGCACTACAGACCTTACACTCACTGTCATACAGTATCATTAATTGAAACTTCTGGCTGCTGCTTATATTTATTTGTGGTGAGTGAGCGATGCACACAGGCTGTTATTTTGCACCTATTTCAGCAACATTTTGCAGATGTACACCTAAAAATACTTTTGTTGGTTAAAAACTGCATTTGAACTAGTATTTTGTTCATAATAGAGATGGAACGGCTGCCAAACTCCTGTCTGAACCTTTCTGCCACAACAGATCCACACTGACATCCTCTCCATGGATAATATACCAAACACTATAGGACATTACACAAACTGTTACAGGAAGCAAAGCTGTGGTTCAGGTTACGTTTTCTTCACGCAGAGCTTTTAAGGTTGACTAATGTTGGCCTGTGCTGAGTGTTCACTGTCAGCTGTATGATATAGGAAAAAATAAACATGAATATAATTAAAATAAATATCAGATTAAGTCAGGACATCATGACACAGAGCTGACATTGAGAGAGTTGAGCTGACTGAAACTAAAATATCATCAAGTTAAAAATGATGCTGAATGTCTGAACCTTTCTCTCTGACCTCATCTGTGATCATCCCTCAGTTCTGCTCTCATGTTGTCTCTCTCTTTGCGTACTCTCCATCTCCATCATTCTGTCCATCTCTGTCAGTTTGTTTCTTCCTGCATTGTTTTTAGCAGATTAAATAAGTGTTTTCTCTTTCTCTCATCCTCCTGACCGCTCTTTCTTCTCTCTCTCTTGTTGCTGTCTCTCTGCTCTCTCTCTCTCTTGTTTTCAGGGCTTTCTTCTCTTTCTGTCTCTCTGTCTCTACTCTGTGTTTTGATTCTCTCTCTGTCTCTACTCCTTTAGCAGATGAAAGAGGCGAGTGTTTTCTTCTCCTCCCGAAGCAGACGAAGATGAAAGTCTGATCTGTTTGTTGACGCCGTTACCACGGCAACGTCTCACCTGTTTGCTCGCCTTCAACCTCTAACGAGCAACTCTTAACGAGAAAACACCTCTTCAAAAAACACCAACGAGCGCGCACACACACACACGAAACCAAGGAATAAACACAAACAGAACTACAACCAAGAAACACACACAGACGGGCGTAATCAAAAGACACACACACACACACACACACACCAGTGTGTTCTTGGCAGGGAGTCGGTGGATCTTTAATCCTCATCATGCAGCAGGTATCAATATCTGAGCCTCGCTGTCACCTTCTATTAGCTGCCTGAGAGACGCTGAGGAGGGGGGGCAGGATCATATAGTATGCGGGAGCTGTAGTTTGTGGACTATAGTGCATATGGAAGTGATGTCAACGTGCACATCTACCCAATACATTCACATGAACAAAAAGGAAGCGTGCAAGTTGTGCAATAAACTACACAAATGGATTCGGAAAGAATTCATGCCTCAGTTTCTTCACAGACTTTTGAAGAAATGTGTAATTCTTTTCAGAAACTTAAAGTTCCTCCACTCAAAATATGTCTTGTTCCTCCAGTTGAGTGTTTGAGCTTCACTGTGCAGAATGACGTCTGTGCAGAGTTGGACACCAGAAGGATGTTTTCACATTCATCTGCTGAAAGTGGAACGTTTCTATGTGCTCATTGAATATCTGATCCTAAGGGGCGGGGCCTACGAGCGTGATTTGCAACATCACAAATATTTTGGAAGCAACCAATCCTGCTCCAATATTCAACTTACACAAATGTGATGTAGAAACTTGAAGCTGCCAGTGCACATACACTGAGAATGGACTTTACAGTGATGTAGGAGACGTCTTATGTACAGCAGCAAAACTTTAGAAATGAACACAATTTGCATATTCATAGATTCTGAAATTTTGAATGAGCTAGACACATTATTGTTCCAAGCAGACTATTTGTATATATGCTTTAATACATGTCTGGAGGGGATATTTAAGGCCCGTACACAGTGTTATTTTGGGCTGAAAGATGAATATTGATAATCATGAGAGAAACGTGGTGAAGTCTTTGGTCCTAGATCTCACTGTGAGCCACATCATGTGATGGCAGTTTGAGAGCTTTGGAAACCAAAAACAGTCTTAGAACCAAATGTCCACATTGTGACAGGTGACTGGAAGTGCTGCATGAAATGATGCACAACACATTGTCCAAAAAGACATTTACACACAGATACCAAGTTGCCGTGTATATAGGATAAGGACAGGTTCAGACACTCACACTTCATATTCATGTTGAAAGAACTATGTTCGCTGTAATCATGCCTCCTTTCCATACTGGCTGTAAAGCGTTACCTTACTGTGAGAGTTGGTGGACAAAATCTACAGTCCTCATTCTGTGCAAAAATACATTACAAAGCAGTCCACGTTAGCCAAATCTTTGTCCTGGCAGTCGTATACAGGTGTACTGCCAGTGATCTGTCCCAGAAACAAACCTACGTGTGACTGCCACGAAGTGGCTTGATTAACCCACTCGAGGGCCCCGGGGCAAAAATGAACTGTGTGCCCCTACTGAGACCCATGAGGGTCTGGAGTCTTGGGCAGTTGCCCACTTTGCCCAGCTGGTAATCCAGCCTTGTATGTAGATGTCATTTCATTTCTGTTTAATCTACTTTACTGAAGTCAAAATAAGGTATAAAGACATGTGAGGAGGGTGGGGTCAAACGTTACAAATGGCAGGTGAACAGAAGATATTTACATTTACTCCAAAGCAACATACAAATGAGGTCCAATCCAAGTCGCAGAAGATCAAGGAGAAGCCTTCAAGAATAAGTGCCTCAACGCTCAGTTCCACATTCCACCTGACACGAGTGCCACAAGGCTTGCAGGTGCATGAAGTAACATATAAGTGCATCGCAAATGACTTTTTCTTTTACAGAGAGAGAGAAAAAGAGAAGGATCAAGTCATAGAGAGAGAAAGAAAGAGCATATTAGGTGAGTAAGTACTCTCAAAAGAGGAAATGTCTTCAAGTGGTTTTTGAATACAGAGAGGGATTCTGCCGACTGAACTGAATTCATTCAGACCACCGCGGGACCAGACAGGAAGGGAGTTTGGATTCAGTTTTCCTGTTTTACAGTGACGGCATTACCAGTTGTCAATATTACTGCACAAATATCGAATATGAATATACTGAAGTTTGAATGTCAGGAAGAAGGGGCGGTCTTTTCATTGGGGGAGGTGCGAGGCGTGTTCAGGTGATCCCTGTCAACATGTGAAGTTGTACATTGGCCAAACAAGTCATTAATTATAACAGTGTTCCCACACATTTTTACCAATGACCTTTAAAAACTTTTCCATAATATTTTACCCCATTTCCACAACTTTATTTAGGTAGTTTAAAATAGGTAGGCCTATGGCAGATCTCAGGGTCCAGCATTTACAGATGACGTAACACATTCATACGTTATGATGTACGATGGAAAGTGTACGGATGTTGTGTGTTTCGCGCCGCAGACTACCAGATTTTGCCTCTCTCTTGAGCCATGTGTTATATTAGTCATTCGAAAGACAAACATTATTAAACACGCATTTCCCAGGCATTTGCGGATAAGCAGCGCTTACTAACTGTACTCGCTCATTAGACATTCCCGCTGTCAACTAGCTGCATACGCCGACGTGTCTCACCTGATACTAGTGACGTTTCAACGGTCACACAGCGCAGCACTGGATTTTAAATTTGTAATACAAGGAACGTATTTTGCGTAACGTTAGACATGTTGTTGAAACAATAGCCAAAGTAATGTATATTCACAACTTTTCCAAAACATTCTATTAATACCATTTCCAGGCCTGGAAAACAGTTTTTCTTATCTCATAGGTTTTCCAGGAATTGATGGAATACAGAATGAGGTCATGTTTTAGGATGGGAGGTGAGATGGGTGGGTACATGAACAACAGAAGGTGGGTGAGGTAGTGCTTCATGAATGGTAGAGGAACTGTGTGTGTGTGTGTGTGTGTGTGTGTGTGTGTGTTGGGGGGGGTCAAATCTTACAAACGGCAGGAGGAAGGAGAGCTGAAAATAGAAAGGGCTGAGGGAGGGGGGGCGCATGTGATACAAATGATGCCCAGAGGGCAAAGAGCATGACTGGAGGGGTCTGGGTGATGAGGCGGCCGAGGGTAAGAAACAGTGGGGGAGGACAGGTTCATCTACTGTCAGCAGCAGGGGAGAGAGGGAGCAGCTGAACAGATAACAAGAGAGAGAGAGAGAGAGAGAAAGAGAAATAAAAAGCAAGACAGAGGAGAATGAAGACAGATAGATAACACAAAGAGAGACGGATACAGACATAGAGGCAGATAGAGAGACAGAGGAGGGCAGTTTGTTGAGCTTCACTTCAGAAGAATGAGCTAAACGCTCACACTGATATCCACTATCTATGCTAGCATCTGTGTGTGTGTGTGTCTCGAGAGCGAGAGGTCGCCTCCTAACAGTGTGTGTCCGTCTGACTGAAGGAACAGAGACTTTGAACATGAACACGAATCCATTTCCATTTCCAAGAAAGAAAGAAAGAAAGACATTGGTATAATGTTATCGCCTCCATTCTCTATGGAAGGTCACAAGAGACAAAAAATGATTCTTACATTTTGTTTTCTCATGACCACAAAGTCATCTCATGATAACAGCTGACTTTCTCTCACAAAATGTTTTTTTCCTGATTACAATGAAACTCATTATTACACTGTTGTCTTGTGATCAAAGACTACTTACTTTGCAGATCAAATAGTTATTATAACAGGAAAGTAAAGATTGGAATAATATCAATAATGCGATCACATGATCCCAAAAGAGAAACAGAAACATTGGTAATTGGTGGTTTAATGAGCAGTTATCGTCATATTAAAAAATGTTAATATTGATGTTTATAAAGTTTATGATCTCCATGATATTTCACGCAAACACCTAATCAAGGTGGTGCTAAATTAATGTTTCTTACAATAGTTTAGCACCACCTGCTATTTCTGTATTTTGTCTATTTTTTTCATTCATTTCTTTATTTTTGGGTTTCTGTTTTCTGTTGTAACTGATAATATACTACTATTGTTGTAAAGGTGTGAGATGTTTTTTGAAAAGATAAATGTTCCACAGAGTTCTGTAATTTCCCCTTCTTATAGAATAACTGAGACTCCGACATCACTCAGAAACAAGTCATTTTCTCTCAGTTTTTAGAATCCAAACACTTAATAAAGTGCGGCAGCATCAGAAAAGATGTAATTTATTTTTCTACAAAATCAACTACAGAAATAGTATTTCTAATGATAGTATTATAATTATTCCTTTATGTGGTGATGTGTGTTTTCCCTTCAGTTAATGCAGTGTTACTCAGCTGTCTGCAGTGATAATACAACATTTAGATAATTAGATGGAGAGAAGATGCAAGAAAAACACCAACGATTAACCTTCCAGACAGAGCAGGTGTGTATTTGTGTCTGTAACGGCTTCCACTGTGCTTTTGACTGTACGAGTGTGTGAATGTGTGTGTGTGTGTGTGTGTGTGTGTCAGGCTCAGTCTATTAATTCTCGGTGTGTCCGGCCCCCAGAGCGTCTCCACGACAATAGAGAGTCATCGGAGGCCCGGGGCCTGCTGGAGGAACGTCTGGCTGACGCCGTATCTTAAAGGAGCGCTAATTCAATTACGAGCCAGGTTACAGACAGACGGGGGGGGATGTGAATAAAAATGTGTTTGGATAATCTGGACAACCATAAGAGCAAACTGAACAGTTTTAAGAGGGATCATTTCTTCTATAGAAAGTAAGAAAACTGTTGACAGTTTACACTGGAGCTACTTTCAAACTTCCATTCACCTCCATGATGTTAAGGCAGAAATCTCAGAAAAATCAAATCAAACCATGTGTGCGGCTCGTCACAGCTAATGCAAAGTGAGAAGGTTATTTTTGTGTTTTGGGTGAACTGACCCTTTAACATTTTCTACAGATATTTATGTGTTTGTATATGTGGTCTTAATGCAGCAGTGTGTCCTTTTGAAATGTCTCTGTACATTTGTGTGTGTTTTATAAATGTATGTGTGTGTGTGTGTGTGTGTGTGATTTTATAAATATATTGTTGTAAATGTGTGTGTGTGCTCCTGCGACCTCTGCCGATCCCTGCTGCTTTCTCATACAGCCGTACAGTAATAAGCTGCAGCGCAGAAATCGAACCCATTTACGAGTCCGAAACGCCAAAAACAGACAAATGATCGCTAAAATGGAGCTGACTTCTCTTAAAATGGAGCCTCTCTCTCTCTCTCTCTCTCTCTCTCTCTCTCTCTCTCTCCATACAAATGACTACTATCAATATTTCCAATCTTCATTTCTCCAGAAGCTCAGGGCCTCTTTCTGCCAGAAATCAATGGCTTCCCACTGAGAGCTGTGACAAGGATCAAAAGTAAGAGTGGCTTGGCTCACTTTCTTCAGATAAAGTCTCGTTTCTATACAGTTTCATCATTTAGGCAGCCCTTGTGTGTGTGTGTGTGTGTGTGTACGCTGATGTGTGCTGTGTTCATATCAATACTGACCAAATTACAACTCGACTCTGTTATAAATTCGTCTCAGTGTGATTGCCATGATGTTTGATGACATCACGCAAAAACATCATCACATTGTACAAAAGTGATTTTTGTTGTTTTGTTCGTCTTTTTGTGTTTCTGGTCAAACACGAACAATCTTATTACCTGAATGGAAGCTAAATGTGACGTAATCAGATTAAGTTTGCACTTCCAGCAACAGTCTCACATTCACACTTTTGTCTCACATATTTATTTCCTCCAACAATTAGCCTGTTAGTTATGGGAACAAACATAATATTATATCCAACCACAAGGTGACTTTATAACGACAAAGAGGTGATGTACATTGTCGCTGGGAAATAGGACAGCGGTGCATCTCGGTTGCTGCATGTCGACGTGTAATGATGCACGCCAAAGCGCCGCCGGCGTTCAGGCTCACACGGAAAACAACGGGCGCAGGTGTTGTTCTTTATGCCTCAAACCGCCTTTTGGAGAAGCTACGTCCGGACAAAACGTCACCTTTTACTGACATGACGCCACTCTGCAAATATTTTCCTTACTTTTCCAAAATGTGCTCATTCTAAACTCAAGTTGGTCCTCACAAGAATTAATGTACAACACACACACACACACACACACACACACACACACAGGGATATTGCACAAAGTGGGACTGCTCATAATTTTACAACTGGACTTTAGAGTTTTAACAACTTGAACAGGACTTTGATATTGTAGTAAAGCCAATTTTAAAGATTTAATAATCAATAAAATCATATATATCAGTTTTGTGTTTGTGTGACTAAATTCATCAGCTTATGTCTGTGTGTTTGTAGAAGTGTGTTCTCATTTGTGTGTATATATTTTTATGCATTCATTTATTTATGCGTCTGTGTGTGTGTGTGTGTGTATATATGCATGTGTCACTGATTTGCATATTTCTATGTGTGTATTTGTGAGTGTGAGTGTAAGTGTGTGTGTGTTGACTTGTCAGTATGTGTGTGCACATATACATACGTGAATCAATGCACTTCTGTGTGTATGCATTTCACTTCTATGACCGTGTGTGTGTGTGTGTGTGTGTGTGTTTCTGGTTGTCAGTCACACGGCAGGGCTAGGCTAATCAGCGCAGCTAGCTGTTCGCTGTGTGATGTAGGCTGATTAATATCCTGTTAGCGTCCCGTGGCTTTTAAGGCTAACTGCTGTTTCCTCTATACATCCATCGCTTCAAAACAGCCCTGCTTTCATCTGGCCTCATTAACACGATGTATTACTATACTTAGCAACAACACACACTCACACACACAGCGAACATGTTTTCTTAAAAGCTTGATGTTGATTGGCCAAAGCTCTGTCACATATTTTACAGCAAAAGTTAGCAAAGAAAGTTAAGTGACACTGTACTGATACACACCTGAAGCAGCTCCTGAAGGTTTTCTTATCTTCTGCAGTTAGTGTTTATGAATGGTGTATAAAGTATTTACTACCTTCATTTTGTATATAGTAGATGCTCATAATGTACATATAGTGCTCTAGTTTTTAAGGTTATTTATCTATACAGTGCATCTGTTCCTGTATTCCCTTTGGCTGCTCTGACTCTAATTTCCCAGCATGTTACTTTGTGGTCCAATCATTACTTCTACAGTCTCTGTTGTCTTTGTTTTAAAACTTCACTTCAACTTCTAAGAGCTTAAGTGTTTTTGGAGAACTGACTAGGTTTCAGTGGAGGTGTTGAGTTTACTAACTTTAAATTAAGCTTTGTTGGAGGATTAATCCGAAGTCATTCTGGAAATATTATTTGGGATTTCGGAAGACTAGAATCTAAAATTCTTTTATTTTTTCGGAGGTTCAACGTGAGGTTGTCTTGGAAACTCAATGTCCCATAAATTATATTCATATGCAACTCTGTTTTATTGTTTTGTATTTGCAAAACATTGATTCAATTCAGCAGATCATTGTTAGGATTTTAGTTATGACCATGTCCATCTTTGACTGGCTTTATTCGAGGGGTTAAGTTCACTAACTTTAACCAAAGCTTAAGCATGCTCAGTCGGCTCATCCACATATTGCAGGAATACCCAACTGAAAAGCTGTGGCAGTGAACCTTTTACAGATACTTTAAATCTAAACAATTTGTCAGATATTATTATTATTTGTCAGATATTATCCCTAAATTGTCGTTGATTTAAACATTATTCCCAATAGACAGTTTTCTGGGCTACTAAAGAGCTACTGATTGCTAATGTTCTACCAACCCTATTCTATGAACTTTGTGTTTCTCTCTGCTGCTCCTGCCTTGATATGAAAGCGACCAAGAAGACATCGACATCGCCAACATCCCACCAGGCGGTCTGAAACACTGCTTCCCCTACCGTGAAGCTGTGGAGCTGCTCTGAGGCGTCTTTGTCCTGTCTGAGGCAGGAGTTAAAGATGAGGAGTTCGGTGTCTCGCAGCCACGCCTTCAGCTCTTTAATACGAGCCTCCAGCTGCTCCAGGAGCGAGTTGGTCAGCGGGGAGAGGGCTGAGCGAGGGTTCTCCACGGCAACGCCTCCACCACCGACCAGCAAGGAGTTCCTGTTGGCCGACTGGTTCTCCTGAGAACCGGGTCCTGAATGCTCTGAGAGGATTTTCTGAAAGACGACAGAAGAGAGGCCAAGAGAGTTAGAGTGAGGACCCCTTGTTGTGTCAATATTCCATCATGCAAAGTACCATATCAATCAATACATACATGGCCATTAATCATTTACCTCCAGAAATGTGCAGATCAATAAAAGGGATGTCATGTATTCATTCCTAAACTGCCGGAGGAGAGTGTGAACATTAGATTTGGAGCTGTAATTCATGATGTAATAATAATCACGATGTTGTTGTTGACTTCAGTAGATCTTGTTTATGGTTCAGTGAGAGTTTGTCACCAGATTGTGTTTGCTGTGCTGCTACCACATATATGAAGCCATACTGTCTGATTCTTAGGTAATATTATAATATAAATACTTTCTATTTTGTATGTTTAAGGCAGATTTTTGTTTTTTTCAATATTTCTGGTGACAGAAATTGAACAAAAAAAAAAGAAAGAAAATCTGATATTGTGATTATTAATTTGTCTGATGTTGCTGGAGTTGGTTTTGCTCATTCTAAAGCCCAGTTCAGACCAAAGATTCACGACAAGACGAGTTAAAACTTGAAACTACTTGCAATGTGTCGGCCTGCAACGCTCTGAATCCCTGCCAGTTTACACCAATGCGACTAGACGAGACGGTGTGTCGTCTCCATAGCAACGACTCTCTGTACTTCCGTTCTAACTGCCGGCTTTTCAGGCGTTTTTTTGTAGCTGGATATAATTTGTAGCGTCTTAAAACATGAATGAGGACAGTGATAGTGAGTTGCTTGCTACAGCTGCATTTCTAGTATTGATAAAGGGCAAAAACATAAAAAAATCATCGAGATGACCAGCTGACTTTGCTACGAGCTGATTGGCTGTTGAAACAGGTGACGTGCCTTACGTTCTAAAACCAGCCACTGGCGACTTCACAAGCTGAGTCGCAGGCGACGCCATCAGCCGGCTTGAGTCGAGCTGAGACGGGCCGGATCACACCGCTGCTACTTTTCCTGCGACGCTCTAAAATGGTTTCATGTCGTCGTGAATCTTTGGTTTGAACTGGCCCTAAAGTTTGACTGATCTATAAACAGTTTTTCAACATGTACTGTATAAGGAAATAATATTTCACATAGCGTGACAGAAGATTTATCCATATCACCCACCCCTACCCATTCTGTTAAATGATGTGTGCTGCTAATGCTGTTATTGTAGCTATGAATTAGCTTGATGTTGCTAATGCTGCTGCTGTGAAGTCTGTTACTATTGTGTCAACGAGGCCGCTATTGTTGATGAACAAAGCCTGGAGGATGTAACCGGTGTTTTTCCAGGTGCAAAGCGATCAGCTGCTAATTCTGAGCTTCTAGCAGCTTCACCTACAGAGCTGATGTTCACACCCAAAACAAAACATCATTTAGACACAAAGCAAACTGAAAGAGTGTTTGGTGAGGAGCAATCACTGTTTCAAATGGGAACAACTTCGAATAACAAGAGCCTGACTCTGAGCCTGAGTGTGTGTGTGTGTGTGTGTGTAATAAGCTCTGCAGAGTAATTTTCCAACCCCTGTTGATCACACAGTAAGACACAGCACGCCTCTGAGCGAGACTATTCCCCACTTGGATTTAGACGAGTGTGTGTGTGTGTGTGTGTGTGTGTGTGTGTGTACTCAGGGTGTTTTTTTCCTGAAAAGTGCTCATCAGTATAGAACAAACAAACTTGTGAGGTTCTTTTTGCCGATCACGACGAGCTCGAGAAGAGTTGCTGGGCAACGTTGTAACAACACGCTGGGTCCAGCATCTCTAAGAAACTAGCGAGTATAATCTGTGTGTATTTAGCAGTTTTGGGATTCGTCATAGTGATCTCATATGATGCTTCAGCAGTCTGAGTTAAGGCTGTGTCAGACTACTAAATCAGGTTGCATCACGCACATGAGGAGAAACTTCACAGATGTTCTCTCTAATCTCAAACATGCACACAATACAAGATTTGAAAATCATGGCGCATCACACATTTCAGGATATTGCCAGAGGGAGCAATGCACCACCTCACGTGATCTCGTGGGGAAGCAGATGGAAACAAAATGAGACTGAGAGACCGACGTGGTGCAACAACTTGCTGGAGTAATGCTTTGCAGTCTGGATGAGGAAATGGTCAGGGAGACGCGATCAACACGGGTTGTCTGTTCTTCAGCAAGAACTGGAGGTGAGATTTTAACTGTCAGTTTTAATATCTATCAACAGCAGTATGCTAGCTAACGTTAGCCTCAAAGGGCTAGAATGTTTACCGTTGCTTGGCAACACCGTCTGCTGCTCCAGGGTTAACATTAGCTTGTAACACTCCTTGGCTATTGTGGTCCCGCTTGGAAAGTACTGACGTAATCATCCAAATTTTAACTCCTAAATATCAAACATGTTTGAAACTATGAGTCTGCGAGCAGTTCGGGAGGTTTAAGACTGGATCTGTATTACCAGATAATCTGGGCTGAACATCGATACTGATCAAGGTCCCAGACCAGATTTCTCCTCCTCCGATTGTCGGGAGGGATGAATCGGGGGTAAATGGGACCAAAACTCCATCGCAGCTTAGCAAGAAACACTGTCCAGGAAACACACAGGAGGAATTATACACTAAAAAGACAGTGAACTCGGAAGATATCCACTTGACTAACTGAGACTGCCGAAGCCTGATGTTTGAATGTACATTACTGTAGATTACTGACTTTTGGGAAAAGCAGGATATGGGATTTCTAATATCACAATCTTGTCGGATTCGATGGACATATGCAGTCTTGTAAAGACCATTTGGATCAAAGTGTCCATTAAATGAAAGCTACTTTAATACAGTTAATCTTTGTTGTGTGTTATGATACCACGCCATGAGTCTTTACTGTCTGGGGAATCCAGTCCATCACAGACTTCTTCGTCTTTATTGGGGATGTCTCATGCTAATTGAGTCTAATCGTTCTGTTAGCAGCTCAGTTCTCAATAAATACATCTTCTTCATTACATCTTCCTCTCTCCTTATTAAAGTGAAGATTTTGTGAAGGATTTTCATTATGATGTCTCTTTTTTTCTTCTTCTGGTGCATTTCTACCACTCTGTTTGGTATATTCATAAATGTCCAGCTTCTCCATCATCATCGCTGCCAAATTCCTTTCAGTCACAACTTTCTTTTGTCACTGTATCTGTCCAATACGGTTTCTTCCCCTTTAACGATCAGTTCTTAGAAGCTGAGCTTTGATTATCGCTGTGATTCAGTTTGACATGAGACGTGTTAATATTATATTTGAAACTGTTACAGCTTCCAGGTTTTTTACTAACCTTAATACCTGGTTTGACAGAAGGAAAGTTTCTGCAGCAGCATCCATACACCATGTCTTGTCTTGTGCATTGTTTTGAACAATTTAAAGCATCAGATAGCTGTTATCTTGCAGTTCTTGTTATGACTTTAACAAGCGGCCATAACAAGAGAAACTTTGAGCATCTGTGAACACAGAGCTGCTCCTGAACGAGCCCTGCATGGGTCCCTGTTGCTAATTTGCATATGTATGTGTTTGTACAAAAGGTATTGAGTCGTTGGTATAGCAGCGACTCTCCCTCCTGAGTGGAAACACTACTTCAGCTGAACTCTGGCAGGTAAAACCAGCCCATTAGACGATGAAGAGGGGCGATTATAGGACCCCCTGACCGGTGAAATGTGCAGTTAGCTGCGTGTTCACAAGAGGCGACGGCGTTTATGAGTGTGTGGTTAGTTTGGCAGAGAGAAACAGAGCATACGCGATGCAAGCTATCGTCAGGGATGTCATTTAAGAGACATAAAGTGCATTTTTCAACACAAAGAAACAAAAACATTAATTTTTTTTTTCTGATAATATGGTACATTTTCTTCCCTCCACAGGTGGTTGTGGTGAACATGTTCACATTGCAGTGTCTGTTTATTTCCTACAGAGCTGAGCAGCATGAAACAAGCTCATCAAGGCTTCAGATGTCTGTCCCTGTTTAATACTTTGACATGTTTTCACAGTCATTTGGAAACTTCTTTTGTGTTCTTGTCCAAGTGGTAAAAATGTTTTCTTCACCTGCTTGTGTTTTGTTACTTTGTGAAAGTGACTTTGTTTAACTGCAAACAGCTGAATATAAACTTGAGAGACCAGTTAAAGCATCCCAATTTCTCACCATTTTTAAAATGAAAGAAACAAACATTAAGAACAAAACTTGCATCCAAAAAACATATGGATTCATCATTGAGGTCACTTATTGAGTTTTTTCTCTTGACTTTCATTTAATGGCAGCTAAATGTAACCTGTAACTTAGTTACACACTACATCAAAGAAAACATGTAGAGTATTTAGTGAAGTTTTGGCTTGTTTGGTTTGTTTTTATCATGTGATATTTGTTCAACCAACAGTCAGTTAACAGTTGCTCAGCTGATCTCATAAAAATGTCGGTTTTTTGTACTAATCAGTTTGAATTTCTCATGAAATCTGATCTACAACTTAGCTTTGACTAATAATGCAGATAGATTCAGATGTATTTAAGAACTTCACGGAGACTCTCCCTAGAAAAATGAAGAAAAAGTAAAGAAGAGAATGGAAAAGAGACAGAGGGGAAAAGCGTTTCAGAGATTATAGAGAAGAGAAAGAAGGAGAAAGCAAAAGTTGAGTTGAGTGAGAAGGTGGAAAGAGAAAATGTGAAAGAGATTAAAGCAAGAACAAAAGAGGAGTCGAGGAAAGTGAGAGAAGATAAAAGAGAAAAATGTGGGAATGGAAGGAGCAAATGAAAAAGATCCAGAGGGAGAGACTGAAAATGAAAAAGAAAATTAGCAAATAAGAGAGATAAAGAGAGGAGGAGAGCAAATGAAACAAAGAGAGAGATGGTGTGTTGTTTTTAGGGGACTCAATTAACCAGAATTTGTTTTCCCTCCTCCTCCTCCTCCTCCTCCTCTTTTCCCTGCAGGTTGAAGTGGTGATCTGGTCCTGACTCCTGTGTTTTAGAGGGTTTATGGGAAAAGGATGAACGCAGATGAAAAGACCATTTAAGTGTTAATTTACCAAAAATAAAACACAGCACATTTGTCTGCTGTCTGATGTTTCTGTCTCTGTTACTCTCTCTATAATGACTTATCATTTTTATCTGGATTTTTTCGTTGTGTCCACAGTAGATCTTCTCTTCCTCTCTCTCATCTCCTCTGTTCTCTAAGAAATTATACATTTACACATTTGCTGATCAAACCTGCACGTTTAAGATTAATACAAATGATTTTCTGTACTGGTTGTATATTTTATCTGCCATGTTCTTCTTCAGGCTGTGGACTCTTTCTCTCCAGATCTCTATCTATCTGTCTATCTGTCTGTCTGTCTGTCTGTCTATCCATGTATATGTATAAATCTACACTGTATCTATCCTCACACACAGTTTGACCTTGAAGAACTGCGAAAAACGACAAGCAGCTGCCAAAATCCACAACAGAAAAGATGAAAGCTAATAAGCTAATTTACAACCTCTTTATTTTCTTCGTCGTTCGGCGTGTGTGTCTGTGTGTGTGTGTGTGTGTGTGTGTGTGTGCTCTGTCATAAATTCTTCATAAGGCCAGGACAGTTCAGAGGCGAGGCACAGGACATCAATTCCAGTTAATTCCCAATTTGTGTCAGAGCAGCAGATGCCGACGCCAGCACTGATAGGCCCGTTAATATGCTCCTCAGACGCCATGTTGGGAGGGGGAGGGGGAAGGAGGGAGGCAAAGACAGTAAGAGAGAGACAAACAGAGGACAGACCTTTGATATATAGTGAAAATTTGGGCAAGTAAAAAAATCCCCTTAAAAATTCAGATTAGAAAGAGAGGGATGGAAGAGATGAATCGAAATGAAAGAAGAAAAGAAGATGAGGGAGGAAGGAATCTGGAGGAAGGAGGGAGAAATAGTGAAAGAGGATGATGTTGAGAGGTTTGGGGAGGTAAAGAGTAAAAGCCTGAGGTGATTTATTCCCATAGCTTGTTTTATATGACCAACAGGTCAAAACACCACTAAGAAAAACATCAAATCCCAACATCTGAGAAGCTGAAACCAGCAAATATTCTGCATTTGTCCTTGAAAAATGACTAAAATGATTCAGTGATTATTAAAATAGTTGCCAATCAATCTATGTCTATGTCAATCTATCTATCAATTATCTATCGACTAATCAATTAATACTTCTTTAGCTTTAGAAGAAAGCGAAAGATAAAATGTATTTAGTATGAAGGAAAGAGGGGATCAGAAGAGAGAAAGGGATCAGGGAAGGTTGAGAAAGAGAAAGAAAAGAGGAGAAAAAAGAGAAGAATGAGGCGACGGTGGAGGGAAGGAGCTGTGAGAGTTTAGGGTCCTGCTCTGTGTGAGATTTGGGGAAGTTTACCTGAGACAGGTTTGCCAAACTCGTTGGTTAGTCCTCATCCTCAAAGCCTCACCTTTGTGTTGCTTGTCCAAGTAACTCACATATTTCTGTGCTAATCTGAACAACATTATTAATGTCTTCTAGACTCATAGAACTTGTGCTGCCTGCTACCGCGCAATACAAATACACCATTTCTTTATTTCCATGTCTTCTACATGGATCGTCCACTGGTGAGCGCTGTAAGCTGCAGACAAAGTTTCCTATCAGCTCACAGAATTAACACTAATTAGTCGACTAGGGTTGGGCGATATGACGTATATACTGTGAGACGGTAGAAATGTGTCCACCGGTAGAGATTTGGCAATACCATTTCGACCGCGGGAGCTATCTCTTAGTGTCTCTACTTTATATTCGGGGCAGGTTATGTAGCAAATCAGGTCTGGATTCATTGGCCATTATCACTGTATATTGCATACATGCAGTTCTACAATGGAAAGCTTGACAGGTGCAACAGTAACTAAGGGGGGCGGAGCTTAGTGATAACCCAAACCATGAAAAACTGCCTCAGACCAAAAGTACACTAAAGTATATGAACAGGTGTGTCCACGTACTTTTGGCCATGTAGTGTATATGAGAGACGGAGGATGAAAGAGAGAAAGAGGGATTAAAAGTGTCTGCTTCACTGGCGTCTCTTTCTGTCACTACCCACAATTCCTCTGTTCCCTGATGACACACGCACACACACACACACAAACTTTGATACGTGTGTGTGTGTGTGAAACGGCATTGTGAGTCCAAATGTCTCTTTGTCAGTAATAGAAGTTTAATCACAGTCTGGTTACTGTGGCGGAAACACACACGGAGATGGAGAGAGAGAGAGAGAGAGACACAGAGAGAGACAGAGAGAGAGACAGAGAGAGAGAGACACAGAGAGAGAGAGAGAGAGAGAGAGAGAGAGAGAGAGACAGAGAGAGAGAGACAGAGAGAGAGAGACATCTGTTGCTGTTGTTTAATTTCTAAAATGGAATCTGTTTCAGTGAGGATGATACATATGTTAATGCACACACATACGCGCTTCCAATAACTAATTTGTGTGTGAGACGATAATGTATGTGTGTGTGTGTGCATCATGAGGGACTACAAGGAGACGACACACACACACACACAGATGGCGTTTGCTCCTCCGCTCAGTGCGTCGACGCGCCGCTCGGTCGACAGGAGACGGTTTGTTTCTTCGGAGGAACAAAGTCACATCGTCACATTTCAGCCTCCTGACGAGCCGCCGCCAGCTGTCACCAGTGCCGCAGACCTGGAATTAATCACCACGCCCGGGTGCAGACAAACAACTGCTGCCGACGTGCCCATCAGCAACACGCACAGCGCTTTCTATGGTCTTTGGAATAATCCAGATATGAGAGATGCAGGTGGACGTTATTCCAGGTGTCACTGCTCTGGAAGTAAAAGTCCTGTTTGTTTCCTCATAAACAATGTGAGGTGACTGACAGCTGGAGAGTCATCAGTACAAACAATGAACAACTGTGTTAGAAAATATCGGGTTCTTTGATTAAAAAAAATAATCAAAAGGTATAAGCCTGTGGACAACTACGAATCCCAAGGTGCATTTCAGTAAGAAACATCCAATCATAGAGCTTAAAATGACTGCAGGTGAGCTGAAGCAAAAGGAAACACTGATAAAATATTCAGCAGTTTTAATCTATTCACTGTTAGATTCTGAATGAATTTTAATACTTTGTCATAATTTTTTGTTGTCGATTAAAACATCGGCAATTCTCCATAGCAACAGAGGCTGAGGCTCATGGGTATCGTAGTCTTTAGAGTTCATTAGGAACAGTCAAACTGACCATTTAAAGGAAAAGTTGAAGTTTTTATTTTAGAGCTGCTTATAAATAAAGCAACAGCATCTGTTTCTGTTATATTTCAGAATTTCCAAAACTGTTTTAGTCGTACAGTCTTTAACATGACTTTTTTTATATTTTTGTTTTTCATGGCTTCTGGTTTTTGGGTTATGTATTTATGTACTTAGGCACTGCATGTGTTTGTTGTATATTTAAGGGCTGCTGCAAGGTGAGACTGTAAGGTGAAGTAAAGTAAAATAAAGTGAAGTGAGGTTAAAGAGGTGCTGCACACTTAAACTTGCTGTAAACTAAATGATATGACTGTACTGTGATGAAACACATCAGTGCTGCTGTTAATATTGAAGTTCTGTCCGTCCTACAATACCATCAGCAACTCCTGATTTAATCTGAACAGTTATTTCTTATAAATAATATTATATTCTTCATAAATCTAAATGCAGCAGTGGTGTGCACTTTCTCTGACACCTTGAACTCTAAAGGTTTGTCTCAGAGACGTCACCGAACAGATCTTCAGCCACGACTCTGCAGTGCAGATTGGAAAATTAACAGCTGTGTGTGTTTGTGAATCATGCGACATTGAGCAGTCCATCTCAACCTGAGCAGACTTCTCTGCATTTCTGTTTCTTGATGAGTTTCTTCTGTGAAGACGACGTGAAGTAAACTTTCTCTACAGGGACACGAGGATTACCTGCGATACGCAGTGAGCGGGACATCTACAATTATTAAAACCAAAGAGTTCTCTTAGATTACAATGTGTTGCTGTCTCCAAGATCAAGAGGGAACTTTGAACCGCAGCTTTTAACCAGACCAAGACAAGGATACTTGCTGATGAAGACCATTAGTATATGACTGACAGCTCCAGAATAGCACTAAATGGTGAGGTTGTTTTGTCAACCAGAGATATTTTGTCTAACGAACTTTCTGTCAACTGTGTCAAGAGTATCCATCATCCATCCATCATCCATCCATCCATCCATCCATCATCCATCCATCATCTATCCATCATCCATCCATTCATCCATCATCCATCCATCATTCATCCATCATCCATCCATCCATCCATCCATCTATCATCCATCCATCATCTATCCATCATCCATCCATCATCCATCCATCCATCTATCATCCATCCATCATCTATCCATCATCCATCCATCATCCATCCATCATTCATCCATCCATCATCCATCCATCCATCCATCCATCCATCTATCATCCATCCATCATCTATCCATCATCCATCCATCCATCCATCATCCATCCATCATTCATCCATCATCCATCTA
>VMKM01002219.1:0-82817 GCA_008360985.2 Macquaria ambigua | reverse complement strand
GAAATCATGGAAGTTAGCTGATAAAGGTTGATGGGAGAAAAGCAGTCTAAATGTACATCAGGTTTTACAGTTGTTTCTAAGGTTCCTGTGTTTGAAGATAAGTCAGTACCAACTGAGAGCAAGAGGTGCTGAATTTTGTCTCTAATAGTTAGAATTTTATCATTAAAGAAGCTCGTGAAGTCGTTACTACTGAGGTCTATAGGAATACATGGCTCAACAGAGCTGTGACTCTCTGTCAGTCTGGCTACAGTGCTGAACAGAAACCTGGGGTTGTTCTTATTTTCCTCTATTAATGATGAGTAGTAGGCTGCTCTGGCATTACGGAGGGCCTTCCTATAAATTTTAAGACTATCTTGCCAGGCTAAACGTGATTCTTCCAGATTGGTGGAACGCCATTTCCTTTCAAGTTTTCGCGATGTTTGTTTTAGTTTGCGGGTTTGCAGGTTATACCATGGAACTAACCTCCTCTGTTTTATTATCTTCTTTTTTAGAGGGGCGATAGAGTCGAGTGTTATTCGTAGTGAGCCTGCAGCACTATCAACAAGATGATCAATTTGGGAGGGACTAAAGTTAGCATAGGAGTCATCTGTTACATTGAGACATGGAACTGAATTAAATGACGATGGAATCACTTCCTTAAATTTAGCTACAGCACCATCAGATAGACATCTAGTGTAGGAATGTTTGCCTAATGGCGTGTAGTCCAGTAATAGGAATTAAAAAGTTAATAAAAAATGGTCTGATAAAAGAGAATTCTGTGGAAAGACTATTAGATGTTCAATTTCTATGCCATAGACAAGAACAAGGTCGAGGGTGTGGTTAAAACAGTGAGTGGGTTTATGTACACTCTGACAGAAGCCAATTGAGTCTAATAATGAGATAAGTCTAATAATGAGATGTTTTATCCGGGCCAAGAATTCCTCTTCTGTGCGCCTGTCGTTGTTTACAGTCCGATCAGCAATCTCGGAACTTGTCTGATGACAATTTGAATGCAGATAAATGTTAAAAAAGCTAATAAAAAGCTAATCTCTAGGGTTCCAATATTGATAAAAATCTAAATCGTCGTCAGATGATAGCCAGTGGGTTCCGAGATTGCATTTCGGCCAATGCGTGCTCCTCTTTTGCGCTCCACACAGACTGTTTACCTGCATGCAACCGAAGCACGCTCAAACGTTGGTCAAAACTACTTGAACTACAAACGGAAACCAGAACGCTTCCGATACCAAAATCTTGTTCTACAGATTCTGCATTCATATGCAGATATCTGTTTATAGAGATGACTTGTGTGTTGAATCAGTGACACACCACAAGATGGCACTGATCAACTGTTACACTCTGCTTTCCACTGCCCACAAACAGGGCACTGGCAGTCGGTGTGGCTAAGCGGGAACATGTATGCAGGTAGTAATTACAGTATGTGATGGAGCCAGTGAATGTGTTTTGTGTGTTTTAGATGCACATGCATTTATTGTTCCATTGTTGTAATTGAACTGGACTGGATTCTTTTGTTTTGAACGTCTCTTTCATCAGAGTCTTGTGTTGTTCTGCCAGTACTTTATCTGGGGTGTTAATGACACAGCCTGAGGCAAAGAGGATCTTCTGATTGTTTGACAAAGTAGAACATCCAAACAATGTTGGCATGATGGTCCTACGATTTCTGTCTGAGTTATTCAGGATGCTTTTAGCACTAAATGCTTAGCTTCAGCAGCTTCTGAAGATATATATAAGGTTAGTCCAAAAAAAAAGAAAGAAACCTGCTATAATACTAGATTAGATAAGAATAGATTCAACTTTATTGTCATTGCACAGAGTTTAAGTGCTGAGACAACAAAATGCAGTTTAGCATCTAACCAGAAGTGCAAAAAGCAGTAACGTACACATGTATAGAGGTAATAAGTAGAATAAACAGTAAGGGGTGCGAATGAATACGCTAAAATATATATACAGTATGAACATGAGCAGCAGTTACAGTAGGCAGAATATATAGTGCAGGTATAAGTACAAGTAATGGCAATAGTGCAGCGTTATACACAGAATAGACAGCTGGACGTATGAAATGAATACGGTGTATACACTATAGATCAGATAGTACAGTATGGACAGTAGTATAAATATGTATGGGTATGTGAAAGCATATCTAGTACAGGTAAGTGTGCGTACAGTAGTGTGGCAGTAGTAAGTAAGTATGACCCAGCGGCCTGTGAGGTTGCCTGTGGTTACTACCTACTCTGCCTTATAATAAGCGTAATATATATAGCTTATAATAGTTTTAAAAATGTAAAACTTTAAATGCAGAAGTACTCATTTTGATAAGAGTGCACCCCCTCTGTACCCACCTCACCAACTAACAAACACTCCAGGAACTCATGAGATCTCTACTGCTTGTTTACTGCAAAAATGCAGATTTAATTGAAGAATTTGTTTTCTGTTGTTTACAGGCAGGGCTGGCAACAGTCTTCTCTGGGTCCTGCTTCAGATTATTTTTATTAGCATGGGCCTCACCTCTGTGTCTTAACCACCCAGTAATTTCTCCAGGGTGTGTTTATTGTTCCTTTCGTTACTTTTACAATGCTGCTTGATGAACATCACTGTTCAGTCATTCATTATGGCAACTTTGACAAAGCTCAATTACTGCATTCATAGTGGTTTAAGATGATCGTCTCGCTCCTCCTCAAGCATGGAGGCAGCCTGAGAAACACAGTCGAGCAGGTTGTTAGTATTTTGTCGTTTTGCTGGGGTCTAGTCACCCAACACTCTTTTAGTGACCAAGAAATGTTATGGATAAAGGCAGATTTCCAACAGGCTGGAAAACTCAAGAGATAACAAGTTTGTTGACATTTTGTATCAAGGTTTATCAGTCCTCTCTAAAGTCCTGCTGTTGGTTGAAAACTGCATTTGATTTTTAGTATTTTACTCATGCAGGGTCCATATCCTGTCCAAACCTTCATGCTACAGCAGATCAACACTGACACTTCTTTTTTTCTATGGATATTATACAAAATATTTTAGAACAATTACATACAAAACCAAAGGAAACCAGTAAGGCTCTCAGACTAAATTGCTTTACTTATTTTAATGTTTGTTTAGGCCTGCTGAAGGCTTTGTGTGCTATATCATTTTTTACCAGCAGCTACCCAGTAATGGAGAACATGGATCAGGATTCAATTAATACCTAATTTAAAAATGCCCAACCTTTTTAACATGAGTTGATAAGTTTATGTATCATAGAGATAACAAAAAATATTAAACTATGGAATGTTTGACATTCAAATGACATTTTTGAACCTAATTTGTATATACATATATAGATATTTAAACCATATATAAACTATTTATTACATGACCTTTTAGTTGCAGATAATAACTGCTGTTTTTATCATATATTTCATAATGAATAACTATTTCTGAATTCACATTAGTCACATCTAATATGGCCGAACATGCTCACACAAGTACAGATGCGTGTGTGTGTGTGTGTGTGTGTGTCTGTGTGTGCCCCGAAACTAAATATATTTTAATTATATGTGCTGCGTGTTTTGAATTATGACTATACTATCTATTTCTAGGTGTAGTCACACACAGGAGCTCCACCTGTACTGGCAGGTATTTGTCCTTTGCTCTGTTTTGAATGATTAAAGATAATGTCCGCCCTGAGGTGGCTGGACTATAGGTGTGTGATGTTTTCTATGTCTTATTCCAGTCTCACAAGTCTTACAGCCAGAGGAAGTCATGTACAATTAAAATAAGAGGGTGTCAACTCTAACATGATAAAACACAGCAAAGAGGCTGGTTATTTAAATACATTGTAGTAAAGTGCTTTATTGAGAAACAAGGACACAATACAAAACAAAACAGGCTCTAACAGACAACTCTTATTATCACATAAAAAGATACAATTACACAACATAGAAACAGCATTTTACTTTAGTTAGTTCAACTTTTTTCTCCTTCATTCAAAAATAACTATAAACAAAAGGTCATGATCTGATATTTGGTTATGCTCGTTGCTTATTTGATGGCCAGTGTGCCTCCTCTGAGCTTCTTTTTCTAGTTTTTGCACCATCCAAGCATTTTTACCATAATTACAAGCAAATGATGATAAGAGCAATACACAACAAATATACAAAATGTCTCTTCTTTTCATTTTTATGACTGTCTGGGGCCTCATTTATGAAACGTGTGTATTATATCTAGTGCAATAAAGATAAATGTCCAGAAAAACTGAAACAAATAGCTGAACTTCTACATTTCTTAAGATGTTAAGAGATCCAAGATGTTTTGAACACAGTGTAAACATACAGACAGCATGTAAATACTTGATAAAGACAACGACCAGTGAGGCAAGAGCAGAAAATACTAAAATACTATACTGTGTGTGCTGTCCTGGTCATACAGTGCAGTATTTCAGACTCTAAAAGCATATCAGACTGTTTTTCAATCCATCTCTTTGGCATTTCTATTAAAGATTCCCTGATTTAAGACTTCCCTGATCTTCAGGATTCAAGTGATCATTTGCCCAACTTCTGACCACATTTCCCTGACTTTTTTCACCATTAAAAGTGGAATTTCTCTTCACATTGTCCATATTGTTTCTAAACTTCATTCTTTCCTCTTCACATTACAGTTTCATTAAACACAGAAGCAGCAAACTCAAAGAAAACTGATATTTACAGTATAACAGAACTTCAGATCATTCATAAATAGCATTAACAGTGTTAAATTTACTAACCTGATGTTGTCTGGGTCTGTTAATCTACACGCATATGCACACACAGCTAGTTTTTAGAGGATGTATTGTTCTTGTTCTGTTCATCCACCATTTATTTCATCCAGGGTCATTTCCTTGCTACAGAGCACTTTGTGACACTTGGTTGAATAATAGCTTTTTATAAATAATTTGGACTTGACAACATAATAATGAAAACATAAATAATACACATAATAAAGACATTTTTGGTACAATCTCACATACAGTGGATATTTCAAAGTGCTAAAAAGTGTTGGCTGTGCACAGAGTCTGTGTTTACACCATAGTCCCTCCATCAGGACTTCTGCTGTACAACCTTGAGGGGAACTCATCATCACTGTCTTCATATTCCGACTCCTCCTGGGACTGGGAGTTGGAGTCGGCATTAGACACAGAGTCGACCTGGGAGGAGATTCAAGGAGTCAGTAGACATAAATGCCACCACACCTGGAACACTTCGGGCAGGTGACTAAACAAATTGTTCTATCCACAGTAGCGGAAGGGTGCAGTTGGACTCATTAAGTTGTACAATAAGTCCCCGCTAATTAAGTAATTAAAGAAAAGTATTTGCAGGACAATTGAATGTTCTTCTCTGTCATTAGCATCTTTGGTAGCGCAAGCCCTAATAATTAGAGTGAGGACAACCCTACTCATGTCCTTTGTGGAGATTGAAATCAATTCTAAGAATGACAATGAATGCTGTTTGATCCAGAACACGATTATGAATGTCAGGTTCTCTTCAAAGGACAGGTTCACTGCTGTTTCCTCACAGAGTTTTGTGCCATTTAGTACTTTGTACATTTGCAACAAACAAAAAATGATTATTATTGATAGTCCTAGTGTCACTGCAAGTTGTTACAATAGTAGTTGTAGGCTAGTAGCAGCAGCAGCAGCAGGTGTAGTGAAAGAAGCAACACTAGTAGTAGAAGCAGTAGTAGCAGTAACAACAGCAATAGTTGTACATACCTTTTTGCCTGGCAGGTATGATTCTTCTTTCTCAGGTTTTTGCTCTTTGGGCTCTGTGTCCAGAAAGGCCACATAATGGATCAGAGTGTAGATTCTGGATGAACACAGAACAAGAAAGTTAGATTTTATAAAAATAAAAAAAAAAGCTACAAACATCATTAAAATCAAAACCCTGTTGAGGGAAAAAAAAAATGTAATTTGATGTAAGTGGTCACCTGTGGTAAAACATGGCCAAGAATTGGATTACAACTGATGAGGCAAATCCTAGAATGAACATGAAGCCAATGGGATCGATATCTATGACTTTTCCGGTAGAAGTGAGGTTGAGGTTGACCAAGGGGATCACGATGGAGAAGGTGGCCTTTAAGAGCTGGAGGGTAAATGTCGCCACCAGCCACAGGGCATTCAAGATGAAGAAGGCGAAGTTTATCTGTGTGTAATGAGAAAGGTAGGATTCATTTAAGACTAACTGCACAGTGAATTTCTGTTAGATATGTGCCGTAGTTCAGCTCCGCACACCTACCTTGTTTCTCAGCTCTCGCAGATCATTGGTAATCTTTTTCTGTCTCTCTTTGTCGTCGACCAGAGGTTGCAGATACTTCTCCTGAAGCTCTTTCCAGAAGTCCTCCTCCTCCTGCAGAGAAACACAGAAACCCTTTCAATTATTTATTCTGTAAATGTACTTCATGCTGAAGCTGCTTAAAACTGATATAGATAGAGCAAGAACAACCATCACTCTTTGTGTAGTGTGCGTCAAATGTCCTATTTGTAATAATCATTATTATATTTGTGCATGTTTAGACGCAGCAAATAACAAAAAACGAAATACTGCTAATGTCTCAATGTCATGTTTGGGTCAGTTTTCGCCTGCATTGGGAAACTGAATATGGTGAGCATCATTTTGATGGCTTGGAGCAATAGTAAACCCTCTGCAGACGATTAAAATGTGATTTAGAGGCAGATAATCATGCAAACCTGCTAAAAACGAGACATACACACCTGGTCGAGTGAGTCCTCCTGCAGTTGCATGTCACTGGACACATTCTGTAGTTGTGTGACCCAACCTGGAGAGAAGAGCAAGACAGGAGGGTATTAGATAACATCACATTTGCAAGTGTGTTGGAATTATTCTTTACAAAAATAAATCATGCTGATTTTTGAGTGTTTGGACTTACATTGGGCAGGACAGTCAAAAACAGGCTCCACTTGTCTGAAACACAATCAGAAAAATTATTAGTATCAACTCACACTTTGTAGTACTGACACGTTACATCTCAATTCAGAACTTACCTCTGTTCTTCCAGTGGGATCCTTATGTCCTCCACAATAGTGTTTTGGGGCTGGGGTTCAGGCTGTGCGGACTCTGGGATCAGGCTCTCCTGGTTGACACTGAGCTGCCCGCCTCCAGATCTCTGGCTTGATTTTTTACAACATTTGGCCCACGAGAAGAGTCGGTAGAAGGTGCTTTTGGCTGCAAGGATGAAGATCAGCATCAGCGTCTAGTGTCGCACTATGAGTGGCATGGCAATAGACTCTCTTTTTAGTTTCAACCTGGTATCTACCTTTTTGGGCTGTTGCTTGCGGGGTGATGTCTGCAGGCGTTTCTGCTCCAGCGGCAGGTTTCGTCTCCCGGGTGCCCCAGGACACGTTGTTCATGTTGACCATGGAGTAGATGGTGAGCAGGAGGTAGGCACTGGGGATGCAGATGATGTAGAGAAAGCCGTGGAACACCACCTGGATTTCCTGAGGATGCATTATCGCAGTGATGACGTAAATGAGGGCCATCGAGATGACAAAAATGCTGCTGGGTGTCAGGATGGTTTTCTCCTTCACCATCGAGCCTGAAGAAAGATAAAGGTATGGAGAGTTTTTGGAATTAAAGCAGGTTTAAGACTCACTTCTAAACAGATTTCTAAGGAGTCTAAATAAAGTAGCTACATGTGCCTGAAGTTAAATCTGTTTGAATATAACTTACCGATAATGGACATCGTCACCACCAACATGAGGAATGCATACATGATACTCATGAATGCTGCAATAGTGATCTGAGTGTCTGCCTTCAGTTTGAAGCAAAGAATCAGGTAAATGATAGGAGGTATCACAGCCAGGACCAGGGCAATGCTGCCTTCCATGTTAAAGATGAAAGACAAACTACCTGGAGATCACAAAAGAGGAGGCACATACACATTGGTATTACATGTTCTTCTTGCCTTTTGTTTTTGCATTTATTCAAATACAATTGAAATATGTGTAAATATGTGCAGCAAAGTCCAGTTGATCTCAAAAGTCTACAAAAGGTTGTATGTGCAGAGATCATGTGCTCAAACACAAAACACCGACCTGCAATCAAAAGGCAGATGGTGGCAGGAGCCAGGGTGGCTGAGGTGATGGCAAAGAGCTGGTAGAACATGAAGGGTTTGGACATAGACGGGTTCCTCTTGGAAATGATGCTGCTGGAGCCCAGCAGATCCACCACGTTGGCCATTGTGGATGGTCCCCATCGCCGACGCTGAAGACGGCAAATAATCATGAGCATGACTGATGTGATTTTTGGCTTAATGGCAACTTGTAAGCAATGAGATCCACATTCATAGATGATTCTGATATGCAGTTTCTGAATATCGGAAGCAAATATATCAGTTCGTCAAATCTTTGTGGGTACTTTATGGCCATCATAATATAAATGGAAAGGTTCTGATCAGCTGCAGGACTCACCTGGTTGTAGAGTTCTTTGAAGTCCTCAGGTGCGTTGGTGTAGGCGTCGGAGGCTGCGTTGTACTCCACTCTCCATCCCTGCTTCAGCAGCAGAGTACACAGCCAGCGGTCCTCACCTGCAGGGAAAAGAAAAGGTATACGTGAGGGGAGGAGGGAGAGACAGAGTGTGAAAGCTATCACCAAGCGTGTGTGAGAGACAGGAAGTCCTATCAAACAACATCTGTTACCTTGGTCGTACTGGATGTAGTGGCTCGCCTCCATGGACTTGGTGGAGTATCTCTTCATCACGTTGTCGTCCATCAGCGCCTCTGCTCTGAACAGACTGAAGCAGCCGGGGCTGCACAACACACAGCCAATCACATGCTCTGCTGTCTTCTGCAGCCAGTGACTGATGGCGTACTCAAACTTCTGGAACCACACTGCAGGACCTGCAGAGAAAATACAGAGGTAATGTAAACCACAACACAAATGGTGGATCTTAAAGTTATTTGTTCATATAATCGTTAGTTAGTGTATCTAAATTGTACAATGTGCCAACCTGATCCAGTGGGGTGAATCCTGCCACATGCTGCCCCGACACGCGGGTACATTTTCAGACGATCGATGAGCAACATCACAGCAGCCGGCTGGAAGTCTGTGTCCCCGTCTAAAGCCAGGATGTAGGTGTTGTGCTTCTCTTTCTGGAGAAACAGGCACAGTTTCCTTTGTTTTACATTTAGGTTTTATTTAGAAATACTGTGGATGTGTGTTCAAGCTTATCAAAATGTGTATTATTATATGTTTCTCTTATCTCACCTGGGCCGCTGCTCTCAGCTCCTTCTCGTCCTCTCCCTTCTGCCAGCGTGCGTAATATTTCGTCATGAGTTTCCAGCCCAGAAGATAGTAAAGGTACATGACCTGGAAAATAAGAAATAACAATTAACAAATCTTTCTCGCAATTTAAGTTTTCAAGCATTGTTGAGCTTGAAATAGAAGCTCCACATATCTAAATATGAAGTGATCTGTAAATGGTACATTTAAATGTATCTTCTGGGGTCTACAGGTCATTATTCTCCTACCTGAGACCATCTCTTCTTGTGACGGATGAGTTCTTTGTCCTTGAAGTGAACTACAATATTGTTTCCGTGAGGCATGGTGACCACAAGACGACCTCCGTACGGCGTCCTTATGATCTTCTGATCAGGGATATGCTGCTGCTTTCTGAAGAACTTCTTATTGATGTTTGTGAAGATACTGATGACAGAGAATGAGAGAATACTTTGATAGTGATTTGTACTTCCTGAAAAACGTGTTCCTCTGGTGGT
The DNA here is from genome assembly GCA_008360985.2 of Macquaria ambigua. Taxonomy (NCBI): domain Eukaryota; kingdom Metazoa; phylum Chordata; class Actinopteri; order Centrarchiformes; family Percichthyidae; genus Macquaria; species Macquaria ambigua. Next base: position 73,085 of record VMKM01002219.1, on the reverse strand, counting down.
GTGCCAAAGCTACTGTCAGGTCAGAACTGGTCATTCTTGAGACTCACTAAATGCACCGTGACTGTAGACCATCTGTAAACATGGTTCTTACCCATAAACCTCTGTGAGGATTTCCACAAGGTTCTTTGCATATTTGTTGAGGTGACGCCCCCGACTCCCCTCGACATGTTTGAATGCGTCATCAAAGTAGATATGGGCTTCAAAGGTGAAATCGTTGAACTGCACTGTCTTTGGTCTGTACTTGTCAAGCCTGCAGTGTTCAGAGAAACATAAAGAGGAACTGTGAGGAACTCCACTGTAATAAAGTAAATTTTGGGGTTCTTAATAGTACACTGCTAAAACTGTCTGGGCCGAGGACACACACTCTTGGAAAATAAAATCTAAACTGAATTGCAAGGCTCAAATTCTCTTGGTAGATAAAATGTTGTCAAGCAAGAAACTGAATTCATGCTATCTCTAGTGTATGTTCCGAACTCCCTGTGATCCAAAAAATATAAATTAGCTCAGGGAATCAACAGAGATAGAGTTAGAGGAATGGCAGGATGATATATCATGGAATTTTCCTGCAAAAGAGGAGTCTGTGTAACTCACCTGAATATTGAGATAATGATGTTCATCATCTCATCGTAGGTCTCGTGCCACATGGTCGCACACAGATACACCATCACAGTATCAAATGCCCTAAAACTTGACATGACAAGATTTGCACATTTGAGAAACATAGTTTTGGTAGCCTAAATTAAGCAGCTTAAAATGCTTTAGATGATTCTTATGAGAACCAAAATGGAGGACTACTCCTTCACACACACACACACACACACACACACACACACACACACACACACACCACAAACACTTACTTTTTCATCCTGTTTTTGGTCTGGATGTCGAATCGAGTGTTGAGGAGCAGGGACTGCTCAATAAAGGCTCCTTCATACAGCCTCCTGATGAACAGGTCTTGGGTCCTCTGGATACGATACACACTGAGGTGCCACAGATGGACGGTGGCCAACACAAGACCGAACCACCAGGACACTGCTGAACCTGAAGGAAGATTAACAATTAACAGCAATTCCAATTCTGAATACTGTAAAGTACCAGAATCTCTACCATATGATTTTGTTTTAGTGTATCTAGAAAAATGCAGCACTAAATATCTAAATAGCCATCCAAGGTTAACTGGTAATACTTAGAGTGTGGGGCACAATTAAAGTTTTTGGTCATTTTCAAATAAAAATACATCATGATCCAAAGTTTAAAGCAATGAGCACTGGGGCTGACAGGTATGTAGGACAGGGTGTGAACCTTCACATTTTGGCCTGCATGCAAACAAACTATACTCCTACAGTAACTTTAACCTTATTTTTGTGTATAATATGTATAACGTATACCAAGCTCTACTTTATTACCTGTCAGTATGCCAATGTCAGTTATCTTGGACATGTCCAGGAAGCACAGAGTGTGTGTAACATCCAAAACCAGATGTGGGAACACACTGCTGTTCAAGCTGTGGTTTCTTCCATCTACAACTGCATGGCAGTAGCCTGTGAAGTTGATGCTTGCAGTCCCGTTCAGACTTATTCTGTAGTCGTGATAGTAAACGATAACGGGGATGATGAGCAGAGCCATGACAGCCAGAGAGGCCAGGTACAGAGGCAGGATGAAGCATCGTCGCAGGGCGTGCATCTTGCAGGCCGCAACAGCAAACCAGTGGCAGAGTGCAGAGGAGATCAGCTGGACCCCAACGATGATGGCTATAATTTTCGTCTCACCCTTCGGGATGGAGGTCAGCACGTTCCAGTCCATTTTGGACAGAGGGACGTAGGCTCCGAGCACAGCGGCGGTCACTGCGATCCTGAGCAGGCTGGAGAGGATGTGCAGCACATTCTGGCACTTTCTCATGTCTCTGCAAAGCTCTTTGAGGACGACGGAGCTGCTGTTCTCGCTGATTCGTCTGAAGTAGCTCTCCCACCAGTTGAAAGACACCAAGAAGGACCCACCAACAGCCAGACCCACCCAAATGGCCATCTTGGTATCAGTAGGATTTTTCATAATGTATAAGACGAGGAACAGGACATAACCGAGCAAAATGAGGATGAAGGCGGTGATGGATGGCGCCAGAAAACGGTTCCTTTCCTTGGCAGTGCACTGAGTGACCACCTGTAGGAGCGCAGAGAGGACGGCCACACCGTTCAGTATCGTCACGTTGGTCACGATGTCCAAGTGTGGCATCGCCACGATCGTGAGAAGTGCTGCACCCACAGACACCACGAACTCGAGGAACAGAACCTGAAGAAGAAGCGGAAAGGAATTCAACAACATGGTAAAGATAAGAGTCAAAATACCTGCCAGTCTCTGTTTTTGGCATCAGCAAAAGATGAGATAAAGTTAGGACTCTTGTCTTACCAGGGCTGTAGTTGTTTTTCTTGGCAGCTTTGATGTTTTGTAACACGCCTTCCAGATGCTTTTGAGAAACAGAAGGACACTGGAGGCGATAAGAGAGCAGCCGATACACAGCAGAGCGACGGGTTTCTGCTCAGCTGCGATGGTCTTTGTGCCTTCATTGGACAAGGTGATGAGGAGGAGGAAAGCAGTCTGGAACAGAGTAAAAAAAGTGATTATCATTTAATCAGTTAGTTAATACTGTGACATGAGGGCAAAATTGAAGTTATTACACCAAAATGAAGTTTATATTCTGATAACAAAATGTATTTGGGTGCAAGAATTTAGTGCTCTATGGAGCAGAGACTTTAAGCAACGACATCACAAATTCAAAGGTCACTTCTCCAGTGTCCAGCTGTAGTCAGATTCATAGTATTACTGTTATGCCATGTATGCATTAACAAAATTATAAAAAATAGCAAACCTTGCTACATAGCGCCAATCCAAACACAAGCACAGCGACGACACACAGAGAGAAGATCTTTAGTAGTTTGATCATTTTCCATGGCGTCTGTTCGTCTTCAATGACGGGGACCTCTCTACAGGTGTCCCACGGCCTCCTAAATCAAGACACCAAAACTTCAAAGTCAGAAGTAGAAAGGCAAGTAGAAAACTAGTGAGGTAGGAAGTAGAAATATAGTAAATATCCAGTAAAAAAAACTCATTTAAAAGTTGTTATGATGTAATAAATTAAAGAAATGACAAAGATAGATAGATAGATAGATAGATAGATAGATAGATAGATAGATAGATAGATAGATAGATAGATAGATAGGTTAAATAAAAGACAAATAATTAAATTGTATTAATTAAAAACATAATGTGTAAACACTTTAGATGAGTTGTCACTTTAGATTAGATGAGTAACCCACAAAAATGTTACTTTCCACACCAGTAATCATTTTATAAACATAAATGGTTTCTAACACTCTGTAATGTGGTTGTAAGCAGATATAAGGTCTTTTTTTTAAGTGGTATTGATGTATCCGGTTAAGGATCCATAACTGGATGCTTGTACATAAACAGATTATGAATGAAAATAAAAATAAATAAAAAATAAAAAACAAAAACACAGTTGTAATTATTCAAAATATGTTGAAAAAATAATTGATAATTGTTGAAAATACTTGTCATTATATCTGTTTATAACTACATTATAATGTGTATACATAATTTATAATATGTTTATATATTGCCTATAAATGATTAATAGGAAAAACTGATGACCTAAACAATTTCACATTTTCTAACCCTTAAATAAGTAATAACTAATAACTAACTGAAACTAAACTACCTAAACTAAATAACTAATTGACAGATGTTATACATGAAAACGTAAATAAGTGCAATTAGAGAAAAATATCAAATTACAAAATTTAAAAAAATATTTAATTATTTTAAAATTATTTCTAATTAAATAAACACTTTTTGGTAATAGCTTGAAATGAACTTCTATTACTGAAAAATAAAATACATATATATATAATATTACTTACTTGGGCATATCTCTGTCTTTTTCCATGATGACTGTTACAAATGACAGGTCTCTGGTTGAATATCTGTATTTGAAGGCTCCTGCATGACTCATGGTGTCAGCTGAAATGGCCATACCCTCAAACGGCCCCACCCACAGTGTGCACAGCTGCAGGTGATTTAGATTTTCAGCCTGTGTAGGAAAACACGAAGAGACTCTCCAGGTTTGACTGATATTCCCAACAATGAGGAACCAGGAAATAAATGTGAGAGTGACAAACATCTGGCTTATGTATCAGAGTTCTTGGTTGACTAAAGGGTTAGATGTGTACCGTCCTAATTATGCCAACACAAGTGATTAGGACTGGACTGTACTGTATGCTAAATGTAGACCTGAGAGTCTGTATGCAGCGTCATTAACTGTCCATTCATCATTAAGTAAAGAATGTACCCAGCTGGGAACACCAATGGTAAAATATTTTGTTAATTTACCTCTCAAGAGTAAAGTCTAACCTCCCCTATCCTCATAATGTGAAAGTGATGGGTGTTGGAGATGGAGTTTGAAACAAAAGAAACACAAATTAAAGCTGGGGTAGGCAGAATCTGTGCAACCTAGGCAAAACCTTCCGCCTCTCTCTCTGCTGCCTCGTATCACTCCGCTAAGCCCCTCCCACCAAACCCACAACTTCGACAGGCAGCAGAAGGAGTCGTTTTCCCTGCGAAACCGTATCCCTTGTAGGGCTCACTCTCCACAGCATGAGCCTCACCGAGACCGCGGTCCCTCCCGCCGCGACTTGTTTTCTCAAAGACGCCCCTACAGCGCTTCGCAGACGCAGAGCAGAGCCTCCCCAGCTTCAGAGGATGTGCACACACATCTGCTCTTGTAGCTTAGCCAATATGAACTCTCTCTGAAGTAGAGGTCTGCTCTCAGACCACTTGAATTACAATATGCTGCACAGTTAATATGGCATTTTTGCCCAGTGACGCCAAAAGAAAACTGCCTACCCAACCTTTAAATGGTTCACTCTCTGGCGAGGATGACTTTGCTTCCCAGAGCACGAACACTTGACATTAGATTGTAATATTTCTTGTCTACAAGTGGAAAGATAAACTGTTCTCAAAAATGCCAGGATTAATCTGATATATCATGAATATCCACTGCACATTTTCTGAGAGTCTCTGGGTAATATTTTGGAGATATCTTGCCATAAGTGTTTGGTCAAGAGGGCATTTTGACCTTCCAGTGGAGCTAGATAAAAAGTCTTATCATTAGGAATCACCCTCCGGGGAGTATGAATATCCATAAGAAATTTCCTAAACATCTGGTCTGTAGTTGTCTATATCAGTAACTTCATTTCAATCCATCTGTTTTAATGCGCATTTTCATTTTGCGCATAAAAAAATATGAGTGAAAACGCCAAAAATTTGAAGGGAAAAAAAAGTCTAAATATCACCAAAAAAAGTTTTTACGGTTGGCTGAGGTGGAAAAGTTGGAGTATCAATACAAGCAAAATAAAAGTGCAATGGAAACAGATGTAAATCATGACGTTCGTGAAGCACGTGAGTTAAACAGCCACTGAAGCTTTCGCTCTACTGAAGAGACGAAAACATCAGATCTGTGTGGAGCGATGAGGAGGCTGTAACCTTCCTCAAATTAATACATGAAACAAACATAAATACCATATTTCCATCATGTTTTCCAAATGGGTTTAATTCGCCACCAGCTGTTTATATTGATGAACCAATGTTCTAAAGTTTGCATAATAGTAGTTGTAGTAATAGTAGTAACAGTAGTAACGCATTAATTAGCATTTTCTTTTGCTGATTTTCTGGAAATCTGTTTAAAATCTGCACTAAATTTGGATGGAAACTTGGGCTGGTGGGTCCCAACCGTTTCACCTTATGACCCTTAAAATTAAGTTATGTCTACTTGCAACCCTATTACACTTTGTATATGTCAATGAGTTGTGAGAGATTTTCCCATCTCAATCTGTTTAATCTGAATAATGAAGAGGGGAAATGTTCAAGTAGTTTATTCAAGAAATGCAAAGACAGAAAAAAACAATGTTATTTTCTGTAGCAGAACACTTGGTCCAGAGAATAAACCTTTAAAAAAACTGAAAAATGTAGTTTTGACTTTACAATATTACATATATTTACAATATTTCTAGAAATCTCTATTGCTGATTAGTATTGCACTGGTGAGAGATCATCAGCTCTAATGCAATGTAATCAAAGGGTGTAACGAGGTTTGGTTTGATCAATCTCAACAGAATATTGTGTAACTTCATTGTAGCATTTATAAACAGGAATTCATTATGAGATGGAATTGAACTGTTATCTTGATCAAACCTGCACACTATCTATTCATAGTTGAGTTAAATTGCTCAATGTTTTTTCTCAACACTGACAGCATAGTATACTGTACACCAAGCATGAGGCGTGAAAATGTTCACATACTCGTGGTAATGAGTCCCAAAAAAAGAGTCAAAAGTCATATTTGTTAACAGATTTGTTCAGGCGGCAGGTTTGAATGGTCACGATACTGACGAAGAATGGAAAACTCCCGTGAAACATGAGTTAGCGTCGCCTTTGGTTTTTTTTTTTAATCTGTTGATCAGATACAGTTACGAGTCACCTGGGAGGATTAGGTAAGGAATTTAAGCATTTATATCCTTCAGGTAGTTTCCTTTAGCAGTAAGTTACAAGGAAAAATTGCTGCCTAACAAGAATGACCTAAAAAAAAAAAAAAGCGGCTGTGAATGAGCAGCACCACCAATCAATCACCATCAATCAGCACCACACCTTACAAGGTGCGCTACAAATCTGGGTGAAAGGCCTGACTGAAAATGCACCTTGAAAAGTCATCAAAATCCCTTCATTAACTTTCCAATAATAGATGCGTACACATAATAAGAAGAAGATTCTCTAGAATTACAAACACCAGAAAGACAAACTACAACTCTTTTTGCAAGATTGTCTTATATCATTCAACGTATCCCTGCATTACGATTTGTATATTCAAAACCTAGAGAAGAATATCTGCAAGATACAGATTCAGATAAAACTGTTTATATACTGTGTACGCAACAATGTCCCCTCCGTTAAGATGCCTTGAGCAAGGAACGTAATTAAAACATCTGCTGCAGTAGATGTCCTCTGCAGCGGAGGACTGCGGTTTGTGCCGGGCCATAATAGTCATTCTGCAAGCACAGGTGTCACAGTACATGAACGCAGAAGACTTACTGTTACTGTCAGACTTCTTTAAAGGTCAAGTAAATGGGAAATCTTTTCTTAATCAGGGTAAGAGACTAAGACAAATCAGATTTACATAACTAAAGTATCAGGTCACTGAGGTCATATTGTCAGTATTAGTTAGGATTTTCTCAACTTAAGGTGGAGTTTTACATTCTACAGTTACAGAGAAATTACACGTGGTGGGTTTTTTCTGATAGTTTTTAGAATCAGTATCTTTGAATGTGACAGATGTTGAGTAAAAGAACAAGTTGAATTACAATAAAAACAATGGGTTTTTAGTGTTTAGCACCAGAATGATATTCCTGTCAGTGTAGAGAATTCTTTGAAACAGCACTTTGACATTCACACAGGAAGAATTTGAAAATTTGAAGAAAACATAACAGAACTGATAAATGAGTAAATATAATGTGAAGAAAAAAAAACTGTAATAACATGTAGAGAATTTTGTTTCGTGCTAGTCAAACATTTCTTAGGAGGGTTGGGTTGTGCTGGGGGAATTTGGACTCATCTGCATTTCTAATATTCCAGCTACTGCCCTCCCATCTTTGAAGTTTTCACATGTGAGCTTAATTCAGGGAAAGAATCACTCTGACACTCTGCCAAAAATTACAAACATTTTTATCTTGAAAAACATTTTTAAAAGAAGCCTGAAACCATCCAAGCTCCTTTTCGACATAAATAAATAACAATAGCAATGATACATCTGCCCACTGATGGACTCAAAAGTGCCATACAGCTGGTGCCCTTTTTACTTTTTTCGTCCCTGCCCCTCAAACAGCCAGAGTCCGTCACTGTATTTGCCCCTGGAACATCATCTGCCATGACCTCTACCTCTAATTCAGTACCACAGGGAGTGGCAGCAGGTTAGAGAGGTACTGAATGTGTGTGTGTGTGTGTGTGTGTGTGTGATTGCCTGCAGGTGTGCCAGATTCAGAGCAGGGCCACAACAGCATCTCATCTCTGTAATCAAGCCTGCCAGATCCTAGTCTGTGCTACCAGTTAGTGTTGCTACGCTTCAAGTCAATTTATTACCAGTTTTGCAATTCTGCATTTAGTTCTTGTTGCCTGTGCTCCAGTTCTCATCCTGTTCACCATTTCCCTGCCTGTTCTCGTTTCGGTCGTTGTTTCCTGCCCCTTGTCTGGTCAAGTCCTGCCGTTCTGCCCTGGAACCCCGCATGACTCAGTCTCCTTGGATCTCACTGTGGACCTGCTTCCTCGGCCCCTGCCTGGGCTGCCCCAGCCTCAGTTCCTGGCTCGCAGCTAACCAGCTCAAGCTTCCCCTAACCTGCAGCCCGCCTATCTTTTTACCTTATTCCTGTCTCCTCATCTGTGTCTGCACCTAGGTTCACCTGTTCTGCAGCAAACAAGTCCCTAGAGATGCCTACAATATCGTATACATTCACAATAAATAAATAAATCCATGACCCTGTCCAACACACGCAACACCCAAAACATCATCCGCATCACATGTTCACTACAGATCACATGGCTGTGAAGAGATGCTGCACAACCCCTGAGGCCAACTGGCCAAACACAGTAACTGAAAGTGAGGTTGAAAGTTGTTTTATATCTTTGTAATTGTAAATAAATGTAATGAGTTCTGAAACAACCTTACTGCATCCTAAATCCTGCTCATATCCATGCTTCTGGTGCTTAATTTAAAGTTTTGTTTGGGATAAACAGAAGACGTTTGAAGAAATGTTGCAGAACAGAGTGAGTTGATCAAATGAGCAGCCTCTCTCAGTGTGGCGAAGATTTTTAGGTATTTTCCTTTACTTTATTACTTTGTGCTACAGTTAGGGTTCTTGTGGAACTACAGACGCTACATGTTATCTGTCTAATCAACAAGGAAAACGGTCTCTCTACCAGAAGTAGAGGCAGATGTAGCATGACGGTGCAGATCCACAACAATTTTCATTCAAGCAAGACGTCTGGTGGTTTCCCGTTTCCTGCCAACACTTAACATGATTTCTTTTAAACATGATGATGACGTGTCACTCGCCTTTGCCAAATCAATTTTTTAACACACGCCACAAACCTTCATTAATAACCTCAATAATAGTTTCAATAGTTTTTGTGCCTAAACAGTCACATGAACCATTTTTGTAACGAAACGTGTTTTGGTTGACAGAGATAAATAATGTCATGCTGATAGGGACAACAGATCAGGAAATGCTTTTATGGGTCATTTTGGAAGTCACTGACAAATGAGCCAGCATCAATTGGGTGTTCATCATTATTGCAATATAGTTAAAAAGTATAATCTGTTGACATTTGAAAGTGTTCTGTTTATGGCCAGTGTTGGTTTATTGTACAAGATCATTCACAATTTAGCACCACAACCTCTCAAACAGTTCGTAACAACATGTAGAGCTGGCTCAAGAGCTTCCTCGAGAGGGGCAGCCGGGATGCATCAGAGAGCGCAGTACTTTCAAACATTTTAAATTTAGTTTGAAAACATGGTTGAAGGACAATCAGAGGCCTGTACGACGAAGCGGGATTTGCGGTTAGCGAGCTAACTTCAGGTTCAGCTCTGGGTTTTCAGTACTACGACGGTGGTTCACTTCTTACCGGGGTAAATCGCCATGGTAACTGATGCTGCACGGCAAACCTGCTCCGGAGCAGGTTATGTTCGAGATAACAGATCAACGCGTACTAAAGCCCCGCCTACTGACCAATCAGGTCTCTTGGAAAATGACATCACCAATAGAAAAGAAGTGGAGCTCGGTACGTGGAACTCTTTTTATATGAGAGATAGTTTATAGTATCTGTGTCGTCCTACAACAGAGACTGACTGAAGCACTAAAGCTTTGTACTTACAAGAGACGAATGTAAGCCTATTTACCGCTAAATTATGTTTGTATATTATTTTTTTGTCTGTTTGACACCACTGGGGTTGCAGCTGAAAGAATCAGGATAAAATTGTCAAACACTCCATAAGAACATCTAATCAACACATTAATTTAATGTAATACTGCTGACGGGGCAGTGATGTTATCAGCCTGTTAACTTACGCTTCACACAGTCGGGTTTTTGCCAGCTGTCTTTCCTGCATTCAGCAGCTGCAGCTGTGTTGCTTTTAGCCTGGATGATGTTAAAATTCTTCGTATTTCTCTAATATTACAGTTTGCTCTTCCTTTGTAAAGTATGCCGCTCTGCTGCCAGCACACCTGTCATGTTTGTGATTGGTCACATGCTGCAAACCCCGCCCCTTTCATGTGAACGCGCTCGTGGCTTGATTGGGAAACCCTGGGTTGACTTATCGAGTTGATAACCAGCGTCGTGTGACCACTTAGCGGGATTGCGATTGTTAGGCTCAGTGAAGCCAGATAACGAAAAGAGATCCTGGGTCTGTTGAACTTGCTTCGTCGTACAGGCCTCTGGTCTGTAGTCATTGAACTAAGAGACACTGAATGTGGCCAGCATTGGTACTGAGTGTTTGGTCATTTTGTGTACTGACAAACTGTCTGTTGTTGATGGTGTGCTCCCTCGTGGGAATTTAGTATTGTTCTTCTGTTGTTTGTGTCGGGGTGGCTTCTTAGTTTTTTGTATGGTGTATTCTTGGGTCTGTGTTTTTACAAAGTGTAAGGTTTGATTTACCATAACTAATCTTTAAGCTTTGTAACCTGCGCCTCATTAGTGGGGACTACGGAGGAAGATTAGCTTTTAGCTATATCTGGTACAATATATGTATTGTGCATTGTCCCTGTTAAATAATTAAATAAATAAAAATAAATACATACATATTAGCTACACTAATATTAGCCTTTTACTGACTAGCATGTCCATGTTTAGTGTCTGAAACTTCTGATGTTGTGTCCGATTGGTGAATATGTTTCTTAATTTGCTTGTGTTTTATTTATTTGCAGTATTTTTACTGCGGTAGTTGCAATGTATGTCTTGTCAGCGCTTTGCATGTGTTTTCTTTAGATGCAGTCCTTATTCATTTTTGTTGCTTTGACTAGTGTGTGGAGGACTGCAGTGTGTATTTTAGTGGACGTAAATCAATCACTCTAAAATTAATTTGATTAATTTTCTTGGAAAATATGCAGTGTCTGGTAACATTAGTTGACAGCTCAAATTTAAGGGAAATAAATAGAAATAACTCTGAAAATAAAGCACAAAACCCTTGACTTTGACACTGAAGACCACTTGTCTCTTTTAACCTTGACCAAAATCTGTCCCTGACCTTAACCAACCAAACCACAAAGATCTGAAAATGCTCATAATCACTTTTGTAACGTCATATTTTGTCCTTTTAGGGAATGACAATGGACATATTTATCGTCGTTTATGTATGAGGACTCAAAGGAAACTTGCTTTTGTCTCCTTATTTAACGTACAGGCTGTCAAACCACACGTCAAACTGTAAAGCCATGTTTTTGACGTCTGTGTACATGACGCTAATATCGGTCCAGTGTTGGCAAAGCAAACAGTCATTCATAAGAGCTGTTCAGTGGAAAAGACTCTGGCCTATTACGTCTCATGAATGAATGACTCATCCTTTTTAGCAATTGACAGGAGATCCCTAATTACAGGTTTTTAATTTGGTTTTGATTGGATGTGCAACAATAGCTTCTATGGAAATACATAGGAGGTATTCCACTGGAAAGGGATGGACATGTGAACTGGACTGAAGTTCACAGTTTAATTTTAAACCTTGTTTAGGTAAATTAGATGTATTGTTTTTTAATTTTTAATTCTAGATCTAAGATAAAATACTAACCTTCAAACCTCCAAACCTTCAAACAACTAGCATCTTGTTTAACCAGAGAGTTTGTTTGGCCTCCAGTAAAACGCACAAAACACATTTGAGTTTCATTGGTTTTTCATGTCTGTTATTCCTCCTTTTAACTCCTGCTAATCTCTTAAATGTTTCTGCCAGTTGAGTCAATATCTTTTGACTGCACTCAAGATTTTTCTTAATGGGAGACACGCAGTTTCTTTGCTAAACCATGGCAGCTTTTACTGAAGTTACTGAAGTTCAACCATTAAAAAGTAGCAAAATAACATTTTAAAAGATTACCTTTTTGTGAACCAAGACAGATCCATCAAACACTGGTTTTTGATCTCTTCCATAATTTTCAATCTGCAAAAAAATACGTTTTGATATTTCTAAGATAATCTCAACAGACTTTGCACAGAGATACTACTTCAAATTATTATACTTAGGCACAGTGGTGCTTTGAGCTAAATGCTAACATCAGTCATCATCACATAATGTTAATATGCTGATGTTTACCATGTTCACTGTCTTAGTTTAGCCTGTTAGCATACTATCATTTGCTAATTGGCAGTAAACACAAGCACAGCTGAGGCTGATGGGGATGCCAAAGTACTGGACAAATTACCATTTAACCCGATGGTGGCGCTAGATGAAAAGTTAAGGGATCACCAAAGTGATTCATCCTGAGGGGTCAGTGCAAAATAAGAAGAGCAATCAGCTGCAGGCAGAAAGGGGAGGGGTCGTAACACTGAGCACATAGTGTCTCTGTAATTACATGGTGACACTAACATTATTTGGATTTCTTTGTTGTAATGTTAACAAGAACAATCTCGCACCTCATTTCCTCCAAAGCAACAACGAGCCGATCGTACACGAATCAGTACAGCTTCATGTTTGCGTGCAGTGATTTTCCAACCACTGTACTGTAACTCATTGCTTCACTCATGTGAAAACTCCTTCAAGGCATTTCTTTTTATATTATAATGTATTTATGTACTGAATTGTTTTGCCTTGTGATTTAAACTTGTTAAACTCCATAGGCCCTATTCACAGCAGCCATTTTGACATGTCAGAGCAGGTAAACACAGGTGTAATCGATTAAATTAATTAGGGTCCCATTTTGTTTAGTGTGTCACAGCCCTTCCAGTGAGCCAGCATGCACAACACCAGGGTACTGGCCCACCTAAATGGAACAAGGCCAAAATTAATGTTATTAATTACACCTGTCAAAATAGCTGCTGTGAAAAGAGTCTATAAAGATTTTTGTATATTAAAAAAAGTAAGATTAAAGTAGAGCATTTACACTCCTCCTGTACTGTTTGGATTTGTCTTAACACCTGACGATTGCCACGATATTTTCAGTGTAGTGTACCACAGACACGTCTGTTCATTATGTTTTGTTGTTAGAAATAGTTTCTGAAATGCCCATATGGCTCAGATTAAAATGTTAATTAATATCTGTTTGCTTGTAAAATCTGCATATAGTTGTGTGAATGTCACATTTGTTTTGGTTGATGGAAATTTTGGGTAAGGCAACTCTGAAGACACCCATCTAGAGGTAGACAAGTCAGTGATGAGTTGATTGGCACTTATTTGTTGGTGAAAGGTTAAGAACAACTCAACCCTGAGGCTGAATGACTATTTGTCATAGTTGTGCGAGCAGGGTAACAAGGAACAGGACCCAAATGCAATGACGGCTGCGGCAGAGCAGATACAGTTCAGTGATTTTAATAACAAATGCACAAGCAAACAATTCCTAAGGAGTAAGGAGCAGGCAGGAATCCAAAGTCGAAAAAACACGCAAAAGGTCACAACACAGGTAAGGCAGGCAGAAACAGGGAACACAGCAACATAACAAACTGGCAATGAACCAAGCAAGTGAACTGGTATATGTAGTGAGGGGTGATTAGGGAGTGAGGCACAGGTGGGGAGATGAGTGGAGAAGCAAAGGTGAATGCAGGACTGATGAGAAATGGGAACAGGTGTGTGGATGCGTGGGGCAGTCAGGTGATGAGAAAAGGAGGGAAAGTCCAGGGACATCTGGTGGACATCTGGTGGACAGCTAGAGGACGGCCGGTCTGGGGAGTTGATGGGAAGAACATGGCCTGGGAGAAGTGAGCAGGGGCTGGAGACAGGGGCCGAGGGGACCTGAGGAGCAGACTGTGACACTATTGCACACTGAAGAAGGCAAAACTGAAATGTGTATCGTTTTATTCCCATGTGCTTAACTTAAAAAAACTGACCATTGAATTAAAGGAACAGTCTGATTTGGGGGTGCTTAACCCTTTTGAACATTAATGTATGACATTAATGTGTCCCAGTGTGTTTATGGAGCCTGCAGTAGTTCTTTGGCTCATTCAGTCTGCACATAACACAGAGGTCTGCATCCTCACTGCATTTTTAATATGTGTTCATGCTCATTAAATGTTGTGTATCTCACAAGCTCAGGGACAGTCTGTGTCAAGCCTGCTCAGATTTGCTCCAGAGCCACACTAAACTAAAATGCATATTGCTGCAATAAGACGTAAGTGTCCTGACTGAATTGACATATGAATTCAGTTGCCATATCAAAGACAAATTTCCATCGTATTGTTCAAGTTCACAGCATTTTGTCACTTCAGGTGAAGTCTTTGCAGCTGCTAAGTAACACAAAATATCCGCACACTGCTGTCTTGTTCACAGTTCTTCTGTTATTCTACATGGACATGACAATGTTTCGACTACGAATGATCTTCCACAGGTAAAGTTGAGGATGTGAGCACACCTGTGTATATATAGATGAGCTGTGAAAACAGATCACGCATCATCTGTGAATCGGGTCATTTACAATACATATCTGAGGATTATGTGCCATATGATTCAATTAGTGATCACACATTACCTGTGTAGATGTCAACGTTGCATTAAAGGCTATATTTTCTTTAAGATTTTATTTGTTAAGTGTGCTTTATTGTTTTTTGGATCTACTGTAAAATGCTTTTGTTCTCCTCTTTTGTGCTAAGCTATCTGTGTTGTTTGCAAGTTTGCTTTGGATTTGTTAGCTCAAAAGCGTGTGAATCCTGGAACACAGCGCACATTCACGTTGTGTATTGTGTGATCACTTCTTTTTTCTTTTCTTCTTTTTTTTTGTTTTGTCATTTCAACCATGAAATAAATATATCTGAATGAGATGTTTTTCTCAGGACCAGGGTTTAAACATTAAGACTAAAACATAAAGCATCTGTGAGTGTATGGGTGCATCGAAAACCAGAGTGCTATAAGATAAAATAAAAAATAGACAGGCCTTACATCACCTTACGAGGTAGCAATAAAAATTACATAAAGTGACAAGTGTGGGTGCTCCTGCTAAATTGAGTAGTTATGAATAGTACTAATGTATGCCAAACATTTGCATCACAGGGGTGTAACAGTAACGAAACGGTGACATGTAACTTTTTGGATTTTGCATCAGTTTAAACACTAAAAAGGTGAAGCAGGAACTGATGGCTTATAGCTTATTTCACTTTCCAGCGTTCTGCCACCCCTTTTGCCTATTTTATCTACGAATCAATTTTGCTTTTAGCGAGTTTTTAAACTCACATCAAATAAACACGCTGTCTGTTTCCAGCTTTTCACAAGAAACTTAAACTGCTGGCTGTTTTCAGAATAAGGAAATAAAACAAAGTAAAATGAAATAGCTTCAAGCAGCTGCTAAGATCAAATAAAGCCTGCACACTATGACCTGCTTTCAAGGGATCAAAATCATGCCAACGTTGAGTATCACTGTACCTTATCTTTCCACAGAAGTACACAGGAGTGACCAGATGGGCGTCACATTTCACATGCTTTCATTTATTACTATTACTCAACAACAGAAAATACCAACACACAAACGCATCTCTTATTACGTTTTTGAGGGCTTCCAGAGAAATACACAAGAGTGAGCAGGGGAGTGGCACACAAAAGCTTCATTTTTATTTGTTACTCATGAAAAACGTGCACACAAACACATTCAGTCCATTCTGTTTCTCTTTTCAGTTTTTGGTCTCATCTAGAAGGCAGGCGAAGAGGGCAGAGTGACTAATCCCACTGTCTGTCCCCTGTAGCCGTACAAGGAAACAAACCACAGTAAAGAAAGGCCGAATAACAACTGTTTAGGTCAATTTGTTCTATCACTTGAGGATCTGAGGCTTGCAGAATCAGTGACATCTTTTATCTTTTTTATCACTTCTCAAAACATATCTTTAAAAAACATCTTTTTATTAATGCTAGCGCACCGTTTTGCACATTCTCTGGTCAATAGTTTGCACATCCCTGCACAAAACTGTACAGCTTTTTCATTTTTAAATAAGTCATATTGTACATAATCATTTTTCATATCTTATTGTCAATTTTGTATTTTCTATTTATGCTTCTTGACTTATGTATATGTTTTATCTTTCTTTTTATTTTCTACTTACTATGTTTTCACAAGGCAAATTCCTTGTACGTGAAAACTTACTTGGCAATAAACCTGATTCTGATTTCCAACATGTCTTATCTGTTTTATTATTGTTGTTTTTTTTGTTGGATATTTTATTTTTGTATTATTTTAATTGTCTGATTCTATTTGCCTCAGTCCTGACATGTTTTAATCCTGGTTCAACCATGTAAAACACTTTGTGACTTGATGATTACTTGTGACAGAAGCTACATTTTTATCCATGACTTTTAGCGAACAAGTTTGGCCATTTGAACTGTTTATCGGTTACTTCACCATTTATCCATTACTATTAACTATCTGTATTTAACCATTACTTATATACAGTATATATACGTATATTACCAATTTGTGGATATTTTTTCTAATCAAAATGTAATTCTGATCTTTTTGAACTACGCACTGGCAACTGTAAAAGTACCCCTGGTTGGGAATTACGGGTCACAGCGATGCAACACGCACCATGTGCCGAGGGCTCACAAGATTATTATCTGGATAGGAAGTAATAAAAAATCTAATTTGGTTTATTTTACTAACTTTTCTCTATTTTTTCTTTTATCTTTTGTAATACTGGACAGTTTAACTTCTCTTATTCAAATTTGCTGTCTGAGAGGGGAAATCATTCTTTGTGGTGAAGGGTTGCAAGTAGATATCACTTTGCTTTTTTTCTTTTAAGGGGTTAGAAGCAAAATCAGGTTGGAAAGCGACACTTTTACACCCAACTCAGTCCTAAAACAAGACATGAAAACCATCCTCAGGGGCCACCTGAATGCACAAACCTACAATTTGTTTTAAGACTACAGCACCCAAGCCTCTGAAATCTGAAAATGTTTCCTGTTTTAAATGCATTTTCAAGTCAAGTCAATTTTATTTATATAGCCCAAAATCACACATTTGTTTTAAAAGGCTTTACAATCTGCAGCATAAGACCCGGTTCTGTAAGAAAAGAAACTCCCCCACCCCAAAACACCTTTAACGTTTATTCCCCTCAGTAACTCATATTCAGGTGTGCTGCACATTCTCCATCATTAAATGCAATTTAGTTTTTTTTTTTACACCCATTCAGTTTTGTTCAAACTTAATATATCTCCTGATTGGACTAGAAAGCTGCAGAAAGTGCAGTGGCAGCTGACAGTAGCAGAGCAACAGGGCTGTTATATAATGTCAGCATGGGCATGGAGTCCGTCTGCATGACAGGTATCAGGTGAAATGTTTTCATACTCCTGCATTGTTTGTGCAATCCATCAGTCAAATCTTTCACAGGAACGGTTAAGGCCCTTAAAAAAAAAAAAAAACACTAGAGGGACCTCTTGCTCCCTCTTGTGGTCAGGTCTGTTAATAGCAGGGTGGGTACATGTCTTTAATGACTGGATAGGCTGAAAAGTAATCATCACTGATCATTATGAACCTTTATTGGGAATACAGCTGTCTGTATTTTCACCATTTGTTTTGATCCCTCAGTTGAAAAAAAAACATTACGTAGGAGTGTTAAAGGTTAAACAACTTTTTCTTTCATAACGATTTTAATGATTTGAGAGTAAACATGATGCCATTTTGAGCACATCTGTAGAAGCTACAACATTTACTTTTATTTTCTGGAATGTAAAAATATTAACATTCAATATCTCCAAACTAAAACAGACATTAAACACATACACGTGAGCAGGTCACCGTCGCTTTCCTCTGCTCTTTCACTGACCCGACTCTAAAATGTAGTTTTAAGGACCAGCCACTTCCCAAATGATAGAAAATGTGGTGTTATGGCTACAAAATGTATCTACTTTAAGCCACGTCTGGAGGCCGTCAGTTTACGCTGCAGTAAAACTGTAGCTGAATCATCCATGTAGTGAAAGTGGTGAGTGAATTTTGGGGCCAGCGGACAGAAAGATTTTCACCTCCTGCCATGGTGGAGGCCCTCACTGAACAACACAGCAGTTCCCCAAAAAAACATCTCTATCAGGTTGTTTCTTTCCAGCTCTCAGTCTCTCCTGCTGAACAGTTTTTAAGAAGCTGAAAAAGAAACATTAACACAAATCAGGGATGTGAAGTGCTAAAAAAAAAAAAAAAACACATAACAAAAATCATCCATTCGCCATCAGTAGGTGGCGTTTGTCCCAAAACAGAATTAATAGAAAATAAGAAAACGCACCCCTGACAAATAATAATCCACATGAACTCTACTTAAAACTGCCATTTTTCAAACCGTTTTTGACCTTTTCCCTCCCTGTCTCACTTCCGTCTTCTTCTTCTTCCGCTGCGTCTCACTCGTACTCGGCGATCAGCACCATCATGCCGACTCCGAACAGCAGAGCCAGAATCTCCATTAGAGACTGGCCGAAACTGGAGCGGCCCGCCAGCAGTTCTGGGAGCACGGTCACTGTGGCGATGTAAACGAATCCGCCGGCTGTGAACGGCAGGATCCAGGCGGTCGCCGCAGCACCCACGCCCTCAGCCAATAGGGAGCAAGCTGTGCCAGCCAGAGCTCCCAGGGCTGTCAGCAGCTGTAGACACATGGCCTGATGGGAAAGAGGAATTACTACAGTCTTAATGTTAATATTTCAACACATTCTCCATACATTTATTTATTTGAAAATGTTTGTGTTCATGTCGTGATGTTTGTTCTTTGCACAGTGCGTGAGAGCTTCAGAGAACCAGAACAGTCCTGCTGGTTATCTGCGATGGAAAGAATCTTTGCTCTCGTATTTGACACTAGCTAAAATAGCTAGCTACCTTTTTTTTGGTGCAACCAGACTGGACAAGGATGGCAAAGTCTCCGATCTCGTGAGGGACCTCGTGCAGCAGGATGGTGAGGGTGGTGACGGTGCCAACTGCTGGACCAACCAGGAACGACGCTCCGATTGCCAGGCCATCAGTAAAATTATGTGTGAAATCAGCTGCCAGATTCAGGTAACCTGACACCTTGATGTCTGTGTTAGGGGAGAGAATGGAGAATAAATGGAGTTAAGAGTGTACGTATAAACACACAGTTTTCAGGCCGGCCTACATCTAGGACACTGGGTCAGGAAGCAGGTCGACAACGGTGCATTTTTGTGGTAAAGGATCAGCTGTTTCTTGGAAGTCACAATGTTCTGATCACAAACATTTCCAGGATGCCAGCAGCACATACCTGTGCTGACGTGACTGACTGATAGAAGAACAACACGTGTCAGCCCATAAGAAGCAGCATGATGTAAACTTTCTGTCCCTACCAGCAAATGAAGGACTTGATCGCCAAGATGTTCATGTATAATTAATGATTCATAGTGTCTTTGTAAAAGAACACGTGACTCCAGAAAACGTGACTTGGGCTGAGCCCAAAACCACTCCCTCATTTACTAATTAAAACTCTCTGCATAATAAACACTTCATATTCTACCTCTAAGTGAGGTGTAAGTTTAGATTTCAGACACGTATGAATCATCATGTTGTAGCACCACTGAGCGCGCTGGTGTAGTGTCTCTATTAGACATCTACCAAAGGCGAAGTATTAAATTGGAGACTTTTTAGAAAATAGTAGAGACACGCCTTTTTTCATACAACTGTGGGAATGTTTGAGGGCAGTTAGTGCACACATTTTAAACTTAGAATTTAGGAAGACCAATTAAATGGCAAAAAGTAAATATAACGCACTATAATTACATGTAATTTCAGACACAGTGCAACAGTTCAAGTATTGATTTGCTCCTAAAATGAAAAAGATTTGAATAAAGAGTTGTGTCTGTCATGTCTACAGCATTTCCTCTATAAAACTACCTTTACAAAACACATTACTCATCAGTGGAGGAACATGAAATCTGCACAATAAATTGCACAAAACATTTCAGTTTTGATTTTGCAAGGCCAACAATGGACCATTATACGGTATAAACAAAATGATATTGAGTTACTTTTGGTGCATTGAGACCAGGACGTTAGGACATAAGCAATATCGGACTTATTTGTCAATACTGACATTTTTTGTGATGCCTTACTTTTGAAGAAAAAAAAAAACGCACTGATTTCATGATTTGCAAGTCAAAAGATGTATAAGCATCTAAGTTAAAATTCTGTTTTAAAAGCAGTTGTTTTTAAGACATTGTCAATAACTACATTTCAACAAATGGTCATTCAAATGCTGCTGAAACTAGTTATATGCAACTCTTTTCATTCAAATTCAGACCAGTTTTAACATAAATATCTAGATGTCTTTTAACCTGCAAATCAGCAAATGATAATAATACCATGTTCCTTGGTATAAATCTGTTTTTTTATATATATAGCATATATATATATATATATATATATATATATATAATATGCTCAACATATATATATATGCTAACTATATATATATATATATATATATATATATATGTTGTGCTTCATTGTTTAAGATGTTAACACAAACACCTGTACAAGAATGTTTCCTTAATAAAATACATAATAAAACAATAAAGCACTCAATGAGCATGTACCTCCATGTACCATGCTGCACAATCCTCTAAATTTGGTGTTTTAATAACAAATCAATATAAATGTTCAATGTCAAATATCAAACCCAGAGCTTTGCATTTATATGGCACAAGCCTGAGCCACAGGTATGTATATGCACATACACCCATTTCTGTTCTACTGAAGCAACCTTATTATCTGCTTGTGTTTTCAAGTTGTTAATATCTTACATGTGTAACAACACTGCAGTCCAGTAGCTGACCAGCAGAGGGGGCTATTTTGTTTCCAATCAGAGGTAAGTCTATAGAAATCAAGGTATTGTTCACCTGTGCTCTTCTCCTCTTTTTTTGGCACCTTATCATCTTTGCTTTCTTTATCCTCTTTCTTCTTCTTCTTTTCCTTTTCTTCTTCTCCATCACTGTCCTTTTCCTTGGGAGCTGAAAATGTTACATTAAGTTCAAATTAGCCCCAGTCCCCAGATCAGATATTGAGATTACGAGTAGTAGAAATAGATGAATATTTTATGTATAACAATGAAAATACTCAGGAAGAATTTCAGAGCAGCAGATGCGTACCATGTGAGTGGCCGTGGGAATGTCCGTGGCTGTGACCTCCCTTCAGCAGACGCACAAATTTCTCTACAACCAGGAAGGCGATGATCCCACCGAGAACCCACAGACCCACTGACATCATGTGACCGTGGGCAGCTCCTGTGCAGGCAGAGGACAGAGAGCACTGGTTGGAACTGTGATACATGAACAGAGTTTGATACGTGTACTGATGTCACATCTGTTACTTCTGCTGATTACAGTATACAGCTCAAAGTTGTGTGTGTATATATATATATATATATATGTCATCATATAGAAAAGTAGATACAGGTTTAATGTATTTGTAAATTAAATACATTTTTGCACCTCTAGGAGATCACCTGTCTAAAACAAGAGTCAAGTCAAAGTGTTTGTTGTCATGTGCACAGTTAAAAACAAGTTTCCATGTACAAAGAAATTCTTCCATTGCTTTCCACCCTGAACGCCGATTAACAAGGAAACACGATGTATAAAAAGTGAAAAATATAAAATACAAGAAAATAAATAAAACATCAGGAGAGATAAAGAACAGAAAAGAGGAAGTAAAGAAAAGTATCTGAAGAACACTATAATATAATATATAATAAGTACCGACTGACTACACATAAACTAAGAGAAAATGCAATTACTGCATACCGTGGGAGTGACCATGGTCATGTGACTCTTCACTTTCGTGCGAGTGTCCGTGATCGTCTTCGTGGTGAGAGTGGGGCTCTGTGCAGAACAAACGCGACACAAGAGGAAACGGACATTAACCCCAGAGAGACAAACTGAAGATTCCTGCTGCCGTGTCTGTGTTTCAGATGAGCATTCGTTCATCGCTGTCAGACTGACTGAAAATATAGTTTGTTTGTATCTGTATTACTTTAATAAGTGTTGTGCTTACTTATTCATGTTTGGAAATCACTGAACCAGACAGCCCAATCTGAAGTGACTATGTACATTATAATAAACATGAGAAACAGTGAACAGTCCTTTGTTACCCAGAAATCAACAAATGTGACATGGAAACTCTGCTTCCTCAAACATTATTATTATTATTTTATTGTATTTAGAAATCTTTACACCCAAACGGTCGAAAGTGGTTTGTTTGAATGAATAAATAAATGACAATGTTAAGTGTCGTGCTTCGAAGCAAACTAACTCTGGTGGCGAGTCTTCAGACAAAGTGAACGTGAGCTGTGAGAAAATAAAAGTTATGGTTCTTATATTTCTTTACTTCGTGTGTATGGAGTACATTACCCAGCGTTGACCATATCAGAAATTACTAGAGCAAAATGGGTTAATCTACAGCATTTTAATCAAGAGGGGAGCATTTTCTCTGTTGTAGCCTCCTTGTGAACTGATGAAGTGGGCATATATTAAAGTGTTTTACATTACAAATGCAATAATAAGAATAAATAAAGCCTTTACCTCAACTTAACCTACATTTTAGGTGGAGACTACCTACCCAGAGCGTGTGGTATGAGGTGGAGGAAGGCGTCACCCAGCAGTCCGCCTGAGGCGAAGCTGAGCAGCACCTTGAGCAGGTTCTGGTGCTGGTCGCTGTTGGACTGAACTGGGATCAGAAACAGGATGAGGAATGGAGCCGCGCTGATCAGCAGGGTCGCTCCGATAGCCTGCGGACAAGAATGGAGGGAAGTTTACTTTTCATTAGTGTGCTGCGGGAGAGAATGTCATCACACTGCAAGAACATCAACAACACAACATGAGGGCAAAACAGGACTGTGTGGACGCTAATCTAGCTAAATCATGTATGAGAGCTTAGATTTGTGAGCACAAATCTGTTTGGACAGGATATTGTTATTGATCAGTACCAATGACTTAACAATAAAATAAAATGGAAAGCCTGCTGCTGAGAGGCTAATGGCGGAGGAGAAAACTGACTACTCAGTGACCCTTTAAGGGCTTAAATAACATCCGTGGTTATCCCTGGTTTAGCCACCTCCACTTTTCAGAGTGCTGTCTGTGTGTGCAGCAAAGAGTAAGTCACTTAGTCATTGTGTTATGTTGCTATTAGCTCTATCGTTAGCGCAGCATGATCTTCTCAACAGACACACCATTCATGTTCCTCAGAACAAGAAGTACAGAGTTTTACACAAAACGAATGCAACCCTTAGGAAGTACACTTACTGCTGATTCACCTCTGTTAATAGAGCTGAATCAACAATAGAGCTGAGCAGAAGTATGCTCAATTACATTATATTATATTATATTATATTATAAGGTGTTCCCTTGGACAAAATAACATGAACACTTTCAACAGAATGCGATAATGAAACACCACTACAAACTAAAGCTTTTAAATGTCAGTTTCACTAAATGACAGTACCTGCAAAGCCCTTAAAGGAATAGTTTGACATTTTTGGAAAAAAAATTAAACTTATTAAAAAAAGCTATCTCATTTGCTTTCTTGCAGAGGGAGATGAAAAGATCAATACCACTCTTATATCTGCCTGTTAAATATGAAGCTGCAGCCAGGAGGTGGTTAGCTTAGTTCAGCAGAGAAACTATAAACAGGGAAACAGCTGGCCTGGCTAACTCCAAACTACTAGCACCTCTAAAGCTCACTAATCAACACTCATTTATTTAATCCATACACAAACCTAAGTGTAAAGAAGGACAAGTTGTGGCTTTACTTAAATATTAAAATACTTTAATTAAACTGGCTCTTCCTAAGCAGCCTCATGCCCATACTGACACATTCATACTTGAACTGTGTAGCTGAATGGGAGGAAACACACATTTCAAACAGGCATCCCATTGTTTCCATTGTAACCCATGACCACACCTGTGTCCAGAGCTCCACGATGTCCCTCTTCACCCTCTCCCCTCCATGTGAGTGTCCGTGTCCATGTCCACTCTCCTCCTTGTGCACCCGAACAATATCCTCCTGATGAGCGTGCCCGTGTCCGTGATCGTGAGAGTGAGCGTGTCCGTGATCGTGTGCGTGTCCGTGATCGTGTCCGTGGTGCTCCTCTTCGTGTGGCGGGAGGTTGGCCTCGGCGCTCCACTTGCTAGCTCCGTGGAACATCTTCACCTGAGGGTCGTGATCGTCTTCTCCGTGGGAGTGGCCGTGATGATGGTGGCCATGGTGATGGTGGCCATGGTGATGGTGGCCATGTCCATGGTCACCATGGGAATGGCTATGAGCGATAGTTGAATGGAAGGCTAACAGGAGCACTGCAGATGTGACCACAGTCAGGGCCAGCAGACGTACACAGCCCATATTATCCCCTTAGACAAAGAGAATTGTGAAGAAGACATAGAATAAATAAAAGCTCACTGGCTGTCTGATGATTAAACTCAGTGGCGCTGTTTACATGCATACTCTAATATACTCTTCCAGATAATAGAGTAAAATGATTTATGTTCTGCCTTGCTACATCATAAACATTCTTCTGATCATGCAAATAAACCAATAGCTTCACTTTCCTATCACTATTAATTCATGGTAGATTTAAAAATTGCAGAATGTGCAATGAAGTTAAAATAAAAAGGGACCATCACTTTGTCCCTAGCTCATTTGTCTCATACCCACATATGCACACATCAGTCAATTGAAAAGGAATACACCATCTACTTTATGGCACATGTTAAGTGTTTTGAGATGTTATGCATTTAGATTCGATTCACAAGTACTGAGAAAACGAACTGCAGTTCAGCATCTAACCAGAAGTGCAGAGAAATGTCATATATGTATAGAATAAACAGAATAAAATCAACAGTAAGGGGTAGTTTACAGTAGCTACATAACAGTGAGTGTGATTACATACAGAGATAATCTATGGTGAAGGGCTAGTAAGTAGAAATCAGTTTAAGAAAGGGCCTAAAATGATTCATCTTTCTCCCTGTGACATTAAGGCAGTTCCAGCAATTGCACAAGCTATTGCAGCTTTTATCTCATTCCTGATCAGTGCAACTATTGAATGAACTGTTTTCATTTCATTTGAGAGAAACTGTGGCCACTGCTAAAGAGGAAGAAACTCGGTCATCCAGCTACAATGGATTTTTAGTACTTCACCTTGTGTAAGGGAGGATCTCAAGACTTTCTCCAACATGTTAGGCATCAGCAAACAAACCGTATTTGGGAGGTTTGTCGTGCTACACTACACTACATTACAATGCTGAATTGGCGGCTGTCTCATAAAGTCAAAGATGCATTTCCTTTCACAACACATCACACTAGGTATGTAGTCAAATGTGTTCCAGATTACCACCAACTCTGGTTGAAGTGATCGGATACCAGTGCTTCTTCAGTGAGATTGGGGTGTATTCCCACCTGTGTGTAGAGCTAGCCTTTCGTCATCAGACTCGCCAGATTGCATTATAGTGCCAACATGGCAGGTATTCAAACTGCACTGGAATTTGGCCAATGCAGTGACTCAAAATGGGGCGTTTCAAATCATCAAATATAACAGCAGGATATGGTGGCTATACAGCACATTTGGAAACCCTGTTGTGCTGCACTAAGGTTATGCTATGTCAGACATATTCATTGGCTGCCTGAGGTAAAACTGCGTACACTATGTACAGTAATAGCAGTCAACGATACCTGCTGATGTGTGCAGACTGTTAACGTTATAACTGTAACGATACATTCATTGTTAGCTAATCCATTCACCCATTTGAGTTTGATTTAGCTTTGTCTTGTGATTGTTTATTTGCTAGCGGCTTCACGCGTCGGATCTGGCCGTGAAGCGGATAATCTCTTGGTTTTGAAAAGTGCCAACTTTAATCTCACAGTAAACAGTTAAAATCCCCGCTCGTCAAACAATGACCACTGATCTCCGGTTTCCTGAAGTTGTACAGAAAGCCTGCTGGCTGGCTAGCTAGCTACCAACTTGCTAACGTGTTGCTGCAGCAGGAGCAACATCACTAACTGCGACATACAATGAAAAACAAACGATTCGTTCTTACCGGATTGTGTCAGATATCACTGCCCGTTGGGCCGCTGGATAACTCTGTCCTGCGTGCAATATGCTTAGTAAACTGCTAGTATTTCTGTCTACGTTGATGCTGCTGGTAAGACGTGGCATTTACTCAAGTAACTCATCGAAATCTCGCGGGAACGCATTCCATTCAAAGTGTGCCTCCTTCTGTGCTCCCTCGCCGTCTCCACTTAGATGAAAACATATGTTTGATTCTTCATGAAACGATTGTAATGGTATGTGGATGTATTTTACATATTTCTAACAATGATTCCACGCATAAATGCAAAGATCATTTGATTTGTCAAGATGTAAAGTAGACACACGAGGAATGATGAGGTCTCAATTGAACTATCGCGAGATGAATGTAGTATTTCGACTCATCACTTTAAGACCGTAGGCTGCTAGAGACAGCACACAGGAGCATCCTGGAGGAGACAGGATGTAGGTCCGTTTGTTTGTTGCCCGAAGCTGCGACTGACACTGTGAATAAATAATAAACGTGTGTAGAAATTGGTTGAATTGTCAGTATTTTGTAGGATAAATATATTTGGCAGATTTGTAGAAAAATGTTTGTAACAATATATTGCAACAGCTGCATCATTGCCAGGTTTGGAAAGTTATTTTTGTTGTAAGCTACCTGTAATGTAATACCCTGCAAAAGATTTTGTTTTCTAATTTCATTTTGATTATATTGTGAAATAAATAGGCTACTTAAGTAGATTTTTGCTTGAGAGGAGTAGGCCAATGCAACTACTTTGGGAGAAGCACAGAGTAAACTGCGATTTTCCATTTCAGTTTGCTTTAAACCTGTTTTATCTTGTAAAGTAATCAGTCTGTGATAAAGCGTTCAAATAGAGAAAAGATGATTTTGCACATCCCTGCACAAAACTATACATCTCTTTCATTTAAGCTTATAATCTTTTTTCACATTTTATTGTCAATTTATTTATTTTAAATGTATACTTCTTGACTTACAGTACTTGCTGTATCTTTCTTTTTATTTTCTACTTACTATATTTATTGTTATGCACCAACATCCCAAGTCAAATTCCTTGTATGTGAAAACCTACATGGCAATAAACTTGATTCTGATTCTGATGAGCGCTGCTTTTTTAGATCGAGGGAGCATCATGTTTGCGGAGGAATGATGTTCGGTCAAATTCATATTGAAAAATTACAATCAGGGAATTGGTAGAATATTTCCATTTGGCAACATAGGTCATTGCATTGGTCATAAAGTCTCCCTTATGACTCTGCTGGACACGCCCCACAGTCCGCAGATTCAGTATCAAAGGCAAATCAGCTGACTGTCGCTCTTGAGCTCTAGGCCTATTATCAAAACAAGATGAAGAAGTTCTTTGTGTTGCTCCTCTTCTGTCACGTTGCATCTACAGGTCAGATCGCATCGTAACTCTTAGCCTGTACTGTTACTTCCTGTTACTGTTGTTGCTGTAAAGTTGTTTGATTTTAATGATTTGGTCTCTGTCTGGTGTAGTGCAACGCTCTGTTACCGGAAATTATAGTTTCACTTTCTTTTTTTTTAAAGTCACACTGAATTTACAATAACGTCATTACATGTGTCCGTTTGACACTGACATAATATGATTA
This sequence comes from Macquaria ambigua, assembly GCA_008360985.2. Lineage (NCBI taxonomy): Eukaryota > Metazoa > Chordata > Actinopteri > Centrarchiformes > Percichthyidae > Macquaria > Macquaria ambigua. The sequence continues at coordinate 45,164 of VMKM01002219.1, read as the reverse complement.
TTCATTTATTTAATGTTTATATATACAAGGCAGTGCATATATGCTTGCCGCCGCTAGTTTAGCTTTGTTACTGTTGTTAATGTTAGGGAAGTATCGTCGACATCATCATGGTTGAGGAAACAATGGTGTTGCTAAGAGACGGAAGCCTGGAGGTATTTTTAGGACTTTCTCAATCAAACGCCCTGACGCACTGTCTCCCAGTGTTTATATTTTGATATGACATAATTAAATCACAGAACTGTCAAAATGATATACAGTATATTACAGTAGTCATTTTCAATAATAATTGCATTAATACGCAATTGCATCATAAAATATTATGGGAATGGGTCTATAACATATTCTTTTTCAGCCCATTGTGATTTAACAGATTTAAAATGTTCTTTTTTGGGGAACAGACAACCAATTAGTCCATCAAGCCCCACAAGAAAATGTAAAAAACGCAAGTCAAAAGCTGAAAACCTTCTTTGTCCTACAGTGAAACACTCCCTGAAATATTTCCTTACTGCAACTTCTGGACTCCCAAACTTCCCAGAGTTTGTGGGTGCTGCGATGGTTGATGAAGTTCAGGTGGGTTACTGTGACAGCAACATCAAGACAGCAGAACCCAAACAGGACTGGATGAGAAAATTAATAAAGGATGACCCGCAACACCTGGAGTGGTATGCTCTGAAGTGCCTTGGTAATCAGCAGGTTTTCAGAGCCAACCTTGACAGCTTGAAGCATCGCTTGAACCACACTGGAGGTACAGTATGTTTATGTTCATGCTCATATTTAACTCTTTTCTGGTGAACTGTTTCTGTCCCTCTGATGTGAGATCTAGCTTCCACTATAAGCACAAGTGTGCGCACACATCTCTGGCTTCTCCTGTGTTTTTGATAAGGACGCCTAATCATTCACATACTTGAATGAAGCATACAGAGTCCGGCAACTACTACTACTTTTGTTTAACCAAAACCTGGCCAACATCTGCAGGTAGACATAATGCAGGTGTTGTGAAATAATTTACTGAAGGATGGAGCAGTTAAGACACACAGACTGCCTCCAGTCGCGATAACGGTCCTGTTGAAATACACTCATCAACCCATTCGTGGTTCACCTCTGCCTGTCCAGACCCTCAGTGTCTCTTCCTGCCTCCTGTTTCCTTTCCTTCATGGTACAATTGGTCTCTGTGGTAAAGAGAGAATATGGACTGTCTTAAGAACTCACTCTGTTTCCCAGCAGTCTCTCTGTGAGCCGTCCACACTGTCCAGATGATGATTGGCTGTGAATGGCTTCCTCACAATAATCCGATAATTAATGTCTGTCGCTCAGTGTGTCTCTGTGGTGAAGATGTGATATTAACTGTCAATAGCCGACTGCAGTCTCTGTCTCTGTTTCTCTCTCAGGTGCCCACATTTTACAGAGGATGAACGGTTGTGAGTGGGACGACGAGACTGGAGAGGTTATTGGCTTTAATCAGTACGGTTATGATGGAGAAGACTTCATAGCATTGGACCTGCAGACGCTGACATGGACTGCTCCAACACCACAGGCTTTCATCACCAAACTTAGATGGGATACTGAGAAAGCTAGATTAGAATACAATAAAAACTACTACATCCACAAATGCCCTGACTGGCTGAAGAAGTATGTGCACTATGGGCGGAGCTTTCTGCAGAGAACAGGTAGAATCACATGATTTACACTCATGTACATGGACTCAACACGCGTGTCTTTTCTGTTTCTAATGCACAGTAACATTCCAATGAAAATGAAACTGAGACACAGGATGAGACACAGGATGAGACACAGGATGAGACACAGGATGAGACACAGGATGTACCTTTGTGTCTCAGTATAGAATCATCTGTTTCTGTCTGCCTGTCTCCAGACCTTCCCTCAGTGTCTCTCCTCCAGAAGACTCCCTCCTCTCCAGTCAGCTGCCACGCTACAGGTTTCTACCCTGACAGAGCCGTGATGTTCTGGAGGAAAGATGGAGAGGAGCTTCATGAGGACGTGGACCACGGAGAGATCCTCCCCAACCACGATGGATCCTTCCAGATGAGTGTTGACCTGAACCTTTCATCAGTCACACCTGAAGACTGGAGGAGGTACGACTGTGTGTTTCAGCTCTCTGGTGTGAAGGACGACATCGTCACCAAACTGGACAAAGCAGAGATCAGGACCAACTGGGGTAAGACAGAAGATCAGAAGTTTATGGTCTTGTATATTTGTTTGTCTGTTACTTAGAAGGAATGCTCAGAAATTGCATAACAGATTTCTATGACATTTGGTGGACAGTTAGATCATAAACCTAAATTATAAATATTATAAATCAGTGAACTTCAACTTCAACTTTATTGTCCCCAAGGGGAAATTTGTCTCGTAGCCAGATAAAACACAGGCTTGAACATAAAACATAATAAATGTATAACACATGATACAAATATGTAAAAACAAATGCTAAAAAAAACCCACATAAAACAATGTAAAGCAGTGACAGCATAACATAAAACCTGGAGTACATCCAGCCATTATCATCCCACCCAAACAGGATCACCATCATCACCACGTGGGTATTTATAAAGCACTTTATCCTTTGCCTCATGTCTCCTGAAGATTTTCCTGATTCCTCGCTTCAAGACAGATCTTTTAGTTAGACCATTTTATGTTAATACATAATAATTCTTACAACCACCTTTTCAACACTCCACTACTATTACTATTTGTCCAATTTTCCAAGTTATGGTTTATTTGACATAACTAGCCATAAGTCCTAAAAACATTGTTCAGCTGCAACCACACTTAGAGGACAGGTGCTGGCATTTACTCTGAGGGGTCCTGCAAAGTTTGATGGCTTTTCACATATATATATGGAGCTACAATAAAATGGTGATTTAGTCAGCTCATGCACCAAGGAACAAGGAAAAAGAGCGTGGAGCAGTTGGCACCGCCATGTGGCGAATTTGTAAAGTACTTTTGCTTTTATATCCTGAACTCTGAAGAATAAAAGCAAAATTCTTTCCTCCTGGATTTCTTGGTTGAGGACAAATCTACAGTGTGTGCCATTTGCACTTGAACATTTCTGCCAGTGAAAAACTGTACCCACTTAAACCAAACACTGATGAGGTGTGCACCTCTTTGTCCACATTGGGTTTTTAGGTTATTTCCGACACATTTGTTTCACCAATAATGATTGACAGCACTGCTAACTCTTTCAGAACCACACAGCACAGCTTTGTGAATTAACCCAAAGTGTGAATGTTCTGTTTTGGTTCCAGGTTCTCCCTCAGGGTTCCCTGCTGGTCCTGTTATTGGAGCTGTTGTAGGACTGCTGCTCCTCCTGGCCGCCTGCATCGCTGGACTCTTCATCTGGAGAAGGAACAATAATGGTGAGGAACCAAGATGTTTTTACTCCTCTAATGAATTTAGAATAAATACCTGTGATTGTCTTGTCCTACATATTTTGTGTTGTACTTCTGCTTAGTCAAACTATTTATTTGACAGGTGATAGTGAAGCACAAAGTAAGTTTTTTTCTTTTTCTTCTTTTATTAATTCTGAAATCTTAATCATGTTGTAACATAGTTTTCTCTCATCTGTATTTCAGGGTTCCGGCTCGCTAACAGTAAGTATTCTACCTTTCTCCCCTTGTGGATGAGCAACTAATATCCTGTTCACCATAAAAACAAATGCTTAATATGGACACCAATATGAGAAAGAGTTCACTTTTAATATTTATTTACTGCTTGTCTTGACAGGGGGGCAGTGAAGATTAGAAGAGGAAGCTGAACTCCACTGAGTGAGGAGTCAACAAAATGACAACATTTTCCCAGACAGGATTTTCCCCAACAGGAAAACATCTGGAGAGTACTGATGTTGCTGAATGGGGTGTAACAGTCAAGTGAGGTCAAGCAGTATACACTAATACAAATGGCCCACAGCACATTTTCACTGATGCAGGACTGACAGAGCTGGTGGTTGCTTCTGAGGACTCAACAAATATGATGTGGAACACACACAGTCTTTGTGAGAGGTAAAACTAATCACCATTTGCCATCAGTCGCTCTCAGTGGGACCCACCAGCATTTTGATGGCAGGTACCTTGGACAGCTCCAGGATCAGCACACTGGACGTTGAAACACCTCAGCTGTCTTTAAGTAGAAACAACTGTGGCACAGATGATTTTAAAAGCTCTGTTATTGTGTGGGAAGTGGGGAAAGGAGGTGCTGTAGACTGCATTTTGTTTCTTGTGCTTATTTGTCACATGTACTTGGCAAGAAATCCACCTTCAGGGTTTAATTTTGTTCAAACCGGTTGGTTCTCTTGTAACTAAGCATCTGTTCTCCATGACAGCTGCAGTATGTAGTGAGATGGAGAAAGGCATCATGTTGAAAATGTAATATGCAACATGACTTGATGATGGAGGAAGGATGACAGAGCGAGAACAAACAAAATGGTACCAAACAAAGTAACTCATTATTAAGTAATTAGTAATGAATGAGTGGCTACTGGTGCAGAGCTAATCAGGAATGACTTACGAAGAAAGTGGTCGTTATTCTGGTTCATTGATACTTATGAACTAATCATTACCTAATGATTCATTAATATAGTATCTCCCAGTCTGTTTTCTAGTAACTCATCATTATCTACTATATAGTCCTCAATTCTGAGTTATTCCAGAACTACTCATTAACGATTCATTAATTATCAGGTCGTTTCTGATTCGTTCCTCCCTCGTTCCTTAGTAACTACTCACATTTTTGTGTACCGTATTGTGAAGGGTTACCAACAAGGTAAAATGACAAAAGTGTTCACGCCCAGTTGTCTGTTAATTAAGCACATTTGTGACATATATGTGAAAAAGCCTCGGTGCATTCTGAAAAAAAATGTGTAAAAAGATCATTATATTGATGATGAAATCAAAACCCATGTGATCTGTAGATGTTTTTTTTTTAAAGCACTTAAGTTGTCAGAACATGACTTTTAGAAATCTTAAACATACTGTAAAGTATTGCACGACTATTATGTACAATATTTGAATATGTTGTACACAGAGTAATCTTATTATAATTGCTGATGTTTTTTAGATAAATGTTGGTAAACCATTACGTTTTTAATATTTGGAGTAAAAGCTGATTTCTCTGTTTACTCTGCTTTACAGATACTGATGCAGATACAGTGATGCTTGATCTTGGTGAGACGCATAACATTATGAGACAGAAATGTCCACATGTTTTTCCACCAATCCACAACCACGTTTGTCACAGTATATCTTTAGAGACGAATGGAAACTGGAATCAGAAGAGATGGAGGTGGGAAATACGCACCTGTTTGTTTGCTACCTCCATCAAAAAGGCCGTGTTTAACTTTTTCAATCGTCACGAGGTTCTGTTTTTGGTCACGGATATGTTTGTTAGTCTTTCTGTTAGTGAGCAGGATATATCTCACAAACTTAACAATCATCACCAAATGTGGTACACAAAATATTAAAATGAGCCTGCATATACCAACTTGTGACATTAACTGCCGTAACTCTTGAACCCACCGTGCAACAGCACTCACAACCTAAGTGAACTTTGAGCTTTGATGGCATTTCATCTACATACAGTGATACAGCATCATGATAAAACTGATAGTCCATGTAATTGAATACCGTATTGAATATCCAATACTTGTTGGAGTTCTCAGTTTTTATTTGTTGCTGAAAAGTGCAATAGCTTTTGTCAAAGTGCTGAACTGAGTAAAACCCTTTAAGTGCAGCACATACATACATACATTATTCACAAAGAAGAGCAAACAAAAGTATATTAAAGTCTTGTGTGACTATTGCTAAGAAAAATATAATTAACAATGTACAGTTTGATTTTTCAGAATTCTTACAATCCAAAAAGATTCACTAAGTCCTCGTTTCATGGGACTTTCCTGGAGAGTGCACAAATCAACTCAGTCCTCATTATTCTAAGTCATTTTTTAAATGTTGCACAGTTCGTCCTTGTACTTTGTTTGTCATTAGTGAGCAGTATATCTCTCAAAAATACTTTAAAATGAAAAAAATATATAGTGGAATTTAGTGAAAGTTAAGCCATGGAACCAGGAACTACTCCTGAACGATGAGGTGTAGAAACAAGTGTCTTTGTCCTCGGATTCCTTCCTTCCAGATAAATCATTATAGGGCCTTTCCACCTGGACAAATGTGTGACAGCAAAGGACTGTATCTACTGTATCTACTTTAAACAAACACTGACAAGAGCTTGTAGCTCCTTGTCCAATTTACTGTTTTCATTGTTTTCCCTCAGCAGATTTCAGAAATTACTAAAATAGAAGTAGGACTAAAACGGTGGGTTTTAGCAGTGTAACCTGCCAATAAGGTAGGTTTATATTTACATGTGAGCATATTTGTTTGACCAGTAATGACTGACAGCACTGCTACAACAAGTTATAACAAAGTTAATGTGCTCAAAGTGTGAATGTTCTGTTTTGGAGTTGTAGCTGTGCTGCTCCTGGCAGTCAGCATCCCTGGACTCTTCATCTGGAGAAGGAACAATAGTTGTGAGGGTTAGGGCTGTTATTACTCATAATAAAGCCACTTTTAATGGATGTAGAATGCATGCCCATCTTGAAGGTGTGTACTTGCCTTAAAATATTTACAGTACATTTCTTTTTCTTTTTCCCTTGTGGTAAATCCTCAGCAGCTATTCTACACACTGAAATAAAATAATCTGCATAAAATGAATTTTAAAAAAAGGCAAATATTTCTTGACAGGAGAGCAATGCAGAATAAGAAGAGGATGGTGAGCTTACTGAGGAGTCACCAAAACCATCATTTCTTCCAGAGACCACTTGCTTCTAGAGAACATCTGGAGAGGACGGATGCTGCTGTCCAGCTGTTTCTGCATCTGCTTGTGGAGGGAGATCAGTGCAGCTGAAAGAAAGTCAGAGAAAACATGAACAAGAAAATTAAGACTGACTGAGATGGAAATCAACAGTAAAACAGTCACCTTATTCAGTTGGGGTGGAGGTCATAACAACAACAAACAATATCAATAATAATTTCATATAAAAAGCAGGACAGAGGTCAAACCCTAAAATACAGCATTAAAGGTTAGTACTACTGATACTACTGTACATCATTAATGTTACTCATTATTGCGTGATGGCTCTCTGGTGTTATAACACACAGATTAGATCAATCAGACAACTACTTCTCTATCAAAAGACTTCATCATCATCAAAAAACTTTATTAGTCAAGCTTTGGAGGAAGTCAATTGACAAGAACTGGCCACACTTTCTGATCTTTCAACACAGTTTTTATTTCTCATCAACTGTATGAGGAAATGAAAAGAGCAAGTTCAGGTCAAGCAGGTTTTTTGTTGCAAAGAAAGTTTGGAGAAACTGAGATTGAGCCAAGAGGAAGACCAAAAGGTAAGATAAAGAAGCAGCTGATTTTTATGTGGGGTTAGAAAACATGTGAAATGTGTCAACAAAACAAAATAAGAACAATAGGCTATGCAGTGTGTATGCTTAATTGTGTGTTAGTGTCAAATTCTGTGTTACATGACACGATGTGTTTTGGACGAGCACAGGCAGATCAGAGAGCGCTTCAGTAGAAGCAGCCAGGAACAGGTAACAGAGCCTCAAATTAAACCATTCACAGAACCAGAAAATATATTGAGTCCCTAATGAAAACACTGTAGAAGTAATAAAATAGACACTAATAATTATAGTAGTGGTAGTAGTAAAGTTGAATTGTTATTGGTCAAACCTTTTGCACCTATAAAGAGTCACTGCCGGATGAACACGCCTCCTATTCCAGAAAACACACACACATTTCATTAAACCAGGAAACCGCTTAGAGCTGAAGAAAAAGTTTAAACCAGCTGACTCTCCTCGGTTCATGAGCTCTACTTTGTTTTTTTTTTAATCCAGAATCAACGAGATGAAGTTATTTTTGTTGCTCCTCTTCTGTCACGTTTCATCTCCAGGTAAGATGACAGACCTTTAAACATACCGTAACAGTTGTTAGATCTGGACTATAGATAAGACATGATTTAGTTAAATCACTTAGGCAAACTGTCAAATTTATATATGATAGCATGTAATATTTATCATTTAAAGTACTCTAATGATAGTTATCGTATTCATTCAAAACTGAATTTCATAGATATGCTTTGTGGCAAATGAACAAAAGTTCTGTGAGTGTATGAAAAGGTGCGCTCAAATTTCACCAATACCAATCTGAGGTGTGTCTGTGGGAATAAGGCTTCAGTATTAAAACGTTATTAATATATTCTTGTTTTTGGGACCATAGTAAAACTCTCTGTTGTACTGTTGTGGAAACTGACAACCATTCGTTCTTACAGTGAAACACTCTCTGAAGTTTTTATTCACTGTGTCGTCTGGAGTTCAGACCTTCCCAGAGGCTGTGGCTCTTGCAGTGGTCGATGAAGTTGAGATGGTGTACTGTGACAGTAACACCACAAAAGCAGAACCCAAACAGGACTGGATGGAAAAATTATTGGAAGATGAGCCTCAACACTTAGAGCGGTACACTCAAGAGTGTGTGGTTCACAAGCAGATCTTCAAAGACCAATTTGCCACTATAAAGCAAAACTTAAACCACACTGGAGGTATGTTAATCCTAAAATGTTCTTTTTCCCACAGGTCAGTGACAGCAATATGTTTTAATAAACCTGGCCGACAGGACTCATTCAGTTTTCAAAAGTTTAACAGTGGGCTCTACTGTACTGACCACAGTGTGTCCATCCATAACAAACATATAGTAGAACTACAGGTTGTTCCACAGAGTACAGGGTTTTTATAATGGTCAGCATTTTTCAGTTCACATCAAGATTCTTTTTAAATTGTGTACAATATCTGTACATGGCAGCTACAGTTAAGGTTAGGGAAAGATCCCGGTTATGGCCAATAAACTATGGTAAAGTAATGTTTAAGGTTAGGCAGCTAACATTCTTGATTAAGGTTAGGGCTCAGATTGTGGTTGTGGTAATAACCAACATTTCACATCTGTGACGGGACACTAAATCCAGCTGTGCTACACATCCACATCTTTACTTTCCATCTTACTACATGAAGGGTGCACTGAATATACAACAATACTGATACTTATATGTAAAAAAAAAAAATCTGCTTTAAGTCAAACAAAAATCAAAGAAAGCCACACAAAGAGTTAAAATACATTGGGATCCAACTTAATGCTAACATGTTGTGTCAGCTAATATGCTGTTAAAGTTTAGATTGCAGTAGATAATGAGTTTGTGTTTGTCAATGATGTAATTGTTCACGTTCTTATCCTGAGCTAGAATTAAAGGAGATAAAATATACTGGCATTAGACTAACATTATCCCAGCAGAAGGTCCTGGGTTTGGATCCCAGCTGGGACAGGGCCTTTACTGTCTTCAACACTACCTTCTAAAGTGTAAATAAACTGTCTCTTTCTCTCTCTCAGGTGTCCACATTCTCCAGAGACAGAGTGGCTGTAAATGGGATGATGAGACTGAAGAGGTTAATGCTTTTAGATGGTATGGTTATGATGGAGAAGACTTCCTAGAACTTGACATGAAGTCAGAGATATGTATTGCTGCAACACCACAGGCTGTCATCACCAAACGCAAGTGGGACAACACAACAGATAACATTAGGTTTTGGAAAAACTTTAATACCAATATTTGTCCTCAGTGGCTGAAGAAGTATGTGGACTACGGGAAGAGCTATCTGCTGAGAACAGGTAGAGTGACTTGACCTGATGTAGCTTCATCATGGACAGAACAATATTCATGCCTATTCTGTTTCTCATGGGTTGTAATATTACAGTTTGATATGAACCAACATACAGAGACCTGAGGCCTTTCACAGAATGTTCAGGAAAGGCTGAAATAGTTATAACCTTCTCCTCTGGTTTACCTGCTGCACCATGATTCAGGAAGAGGGCACTTTCTAAGAAGTAGTTACCGATTGACTTACTTGTGTGTCTCTCCCCCATTCTCACCTCTCTCTCTCTCTCCCTTTCTCTCTCTCTCCCTCTCTCTCTCCCTTTCTCTCTCTCTCTCTCTCTCTCTCCAGACCTTCCCTCAGTGTCTCTCCTCCAGAAGACTCCCTCCTCTCCAGTCAGCTGCCACGCTACAGGTTTCTACCCTGACAGAGCCGTGATGTTGTGGAGGAAAGATGGAGAGGAGCTTCATGAGGACGTGGACCACGGAGAGATCCTCCCCAACCACGATGGATCCTTCCAGATGAGTGTTGACCTGAACCTTTCACCCGACACACCTGAAGACTGGAGGAGGTACGACTGTGTGTTTCATCTCTCTGGTGTGAAGGACGACATCGTCACCAAACTGGACAAAGCAGCGATCAGGACCAACTGGGGTAAGTGTCACCGCTGAACACAGAGTTTGAACCAACAATCAGAGGCAGGAGACAGCAGGTTTAGTAAAAGTAGTCTTTACTTGGTAGTTAGACAGGTTTACAGACAGCAACAAGGACCAGGAACAGAAGGGAGTCCAAACAGGCAAACATAACTGAAAGGATAAAAAAGGCAAACAATGGTTGAAGGACACAGCATGATTTTGCATAGGTGGGTTGGCCAGGAGATGTCACCATCTCAAGCTTTTCAAAACAATGAACCATTTTCAACACAACTGCTTCAAAGCAGTTAACTTCGCTGGTTTCTGTGAGTACTAGAGGCTGAGTAGGGAATAAGTAGAGCTGTGGTAACAGGTGACTACATCAGGTGATGTCTTAAACCCAGCAGTGACAACTGGTGGGCAGGTGATGTATGACATGCTGCGTTCAGGTGATACAGAAAGGATGCTACAGATGGGAAAGATTCCCATGTTAACGACTTGTGAGTGTTCATGTCATCAAGACGGTTTTATGATTACTGAGTTGGTCTTGTGAGGAATAAAATACTGAGCATTGACAATATAACTCCACGTCCATTACATTTGGGTTAAAACCCTCTGGGGTCTCAACAGTCGCCCACGACTGGAAAGGCACTCACTTCGTACTTTTAATAATATCTTTGTAACGTTTGTATGTAGCGTCTTACTTTAAAAATTGCCCTGCAGCGCACCGTTCAGCCGTTACAACGAGCCGTTCTTGTTCTTATAATCCATCCAGGGGCTTGGCAATCCATCAAGGAAACACTGTTATTTTTGGACACATTCGAAAAATAATAAAAGCGATATTTCGATGTTTTATGAACTTATTTATCTAATTCCGACTATACAAACAACTTTTTAGTGTTTTGGTGTATGAGATTGCTGGCAGACACGTTGTCTCTCTCTTCTCCAATCACAAGCTGTGTTATTAGGTGGTGAACCGTGCGCAAAGCACTGCACCAATAACGGTTGCAAAATGGCGTATCGCCGATTTACAAACGCGATTGGAGGGATCTGTGCTGTGTCCTGAGCATTTACAAATCTACTGCAACACGGAAGCGACCTTCAGAGAGTAAATAATGTGTCAAGATAGTTATCTGAAGCGTATTAAGCTACGTAAAGACTTCCGTGAGCACTTGGCAATGTCTGCAGCGTGCGCACCATTGATTTTATATCTATGGTGCGCACGCCACCCATACAGTGGAATGTGTTTTTATTCTGTTTGGTGTTTTATTCTGTTTGCCAACGTTTTATTACTGAACAGAAATTGAGAAACGGAGAGATCAGCTTGGCGGAAATTATGTGGTCGGCAAAAATGCCGGTTTCCATATATGGTATGCGAAAAACGAAGAAACGAATATGGACTGTTGTGATAAAAATGTAGATATTTCTGTTTGTGTGTAGGTTAGAGTCTTACTTTTTTTTTTTTTTCACCTGAGGCCTTGGACTACTAATGTAAACATAGTAAACTTTTGCACATAGTTGTTTGTTATGGAAAATGAATACATTGTTGAAATATTCAAATTCCGTTTTACTTTTTCTTTTGACTTCTTGGTTTTATAACTTTTTATAATATCATGTAATGTCACTACAGTATACATATTCAAATAGCCCATGTTGTGCTGAAAAAAATGATATCAATTACTTAGTGACTTACTGTACTGAATTTTTACACATATTTATATATTAAGAGAGTCGAGGCCCCAGTAATAGGAGAAAAATGGCTCAGACCCCAGAGGTTAAACAACAGTCTTTATGTGATGTGAGGAATCAAAATTAGTTTTTTTCGGAGCTTTCCCAGGCGTGATTACGCCTTGGAAGTTGAAGTGAACCCTATTTACAAGTTGGAAACTCGTAATTGCAATAACTCCGACAGGCTCTGAAAAGACAGGACAGGTTAGAAGATGGCAGCAGGATCAGCCAGAGGAGCTGGAAGCAGAGGAGGTAGATGAGGAGGTCAGCAGTCACCATGACAGTAAAATTGGCATCTTATCCACACAACACATTTGTTGTCTAATCAAATGATATTAACAGATGCATAAATGTAGATCACTAGGCCTCTGGCTCAGGCCCCTCCTTGAAAAAGACAAAATTAGTATATCCCTGCAACTACAAGGTCTATATGAATGATTTTGGTATCATAACAAAGGCAACACTTGTGAAATTTCCGCAGAGGTGTAAGCATCAGTATAGATGTTACTGGGTCAGAGTAAATGGAGATGGAACACAGCATAAATTACTGTGGCACCCACAATGCAGTGTGAGTGTTTTTATCTAAATTAGTCTTATCTTAGTCACAGTTACATTCTGTTCTGGTTCCAGTTTCTCCCTCAGAGGTTCCTGCTGGTGCTGTTATCGGAGCTGTTGTAGGACTGCTGCTCCTGACACTCTGCATCGCTGGACTCTTCGCCTGGAGAAGGAACAATAATGGGGGGTATGTTTTCACTCAGTGTGAAGCCATTTTTACTCACTTTTGGATTTAACATGTTACACCACAGAATGAAGCTCAGCTCGAGGGTAATATGTCAGAAGAGATGTATTATGAAAGAATAAAAGAAAAAAACAGTGTGAATGTGTGTATCTGATGTTCTGTAGCTTGTCTGCCAATGGAAGAGCACAGTAAAATACCTCATCTGATGTACTGTATATATTTAAAGTCAGTGCAGAAAAATGTCAAATTTATGGTGGATTTCTTTAAAACATGCAAAAGTATTGTTTCATGAATTCTTCATTCTTTAAAAAAGAGAAATAATGTAATCTCCCATCTGTATTTTAGGGTTCAGACATGCAAACTGTAAGTATTCTGTCATGAAAAAAAGAATATATATATATATATATATAATTTTCATATTATCAGTACTACACTTTTGATGTTTCTTGTAACATTTGCTTGTGCTTTGTGCTGATAACAGATGTGGTAGAAAGTCAGAAACTAGGAAAACAATCACTCATGTTCAGTTCTGTTTTTCACATGATTTACTGTTAATATCACTTTGTTTTCTGCTTGTAGCTTCAGACAATTCATCATTGGCTGTTGCAGCTCCCCACTGATCACCGTGATTATGTACATTGTGCATGGAGCATGTTCTCAGTTAGTGATACAGTTGGCACTCAATATTATCATACAATAATTGTGTTAAACATAAAACATACCTAAATTTGACCAGAAACAAAAATGCATATACAGTATATATGTCATTAAATGTGAAAGCAAATCATGTCCAAAATTAACTCTATAAGACTTCAGTTATTCAACTTATCTATTTGTTCATCTGTATTGACAGGTTACCAGTGAAGAATTTAAGAGGATGTTGAACTCCAATACAGTTATGGTGGGATCACAACAATTATTTTTTCTCCCAGAGAACCCTTGAGTCCCTTGAGGAAATGAAGTGTTCACTAAGAAAACGAATATTGAACATTGAGATATGAAGTTATCTGACAGTCAGTCAGATGCTCCTGCGTACAACAAGGACAGACTAGTTTCACTTTTTATTCAACTTGATAAGACTGATGTGTTTCAACTGAATCGTACTGAATACATCATGACTGTGTGATGATAATATGTGTATTTCTATACTGAATATACTTTATACTATAAACCTTGTTTGTCCTACAGTGAAACACAACCCTGAAGTATGTTGTAGCTGCATTTTCTGGAGTCCCAAACTTCCCAGAGCTTATGGGAGCTGCAGTGGTTGATGAAATTCTAGCGGCTTACTGTGACAGCAACATTATAAAACCAAAACAGGACTGGTTAAAAAAACTATTCGAAAACGACCCTCAGCACCTGGAGTGGTACACTCGAGAGTGCTTTGAGAATCAGCAAAACTTCTTCAAAGCCAAGATAAACAGTTTAAAGCAGCGCTACAACCAAAGTGGAGGTACAGTATGTATATGTTCTATATGTTGTACTATGTTGAGATATCATCTGTACATCATTAACTGCAGTCTCTGTTTCTGTCTCTGTTTCTCTCTCAGGTGTCCACATTTTACAGAGGATGATTGGCTGTGAGTGGGATGATGAGACTGGAGAGGTTCATGGTTTTACTCAGTTTGGTTATGATGGAGAAGACTTCATATCATTGGACCTGAACACATTGACATGGATCGCTCTGACACCAAAGGCTGTCATCACCAAACTGAGATGGGATGATGAGGAAGCTAGAATAAAACACAATGAGAATTTCGCCACTTGGATTTGCCCTGAGTTCCTGAAGAAGTATTTGGCCTACGGCAACAGCTCTCTGCTGAGAACAGGTAGAATCACATGACCTGATGTAGTTTCATGCTCAGACTGAACTGCCATTGTATTATCACTCCAGTCAGTCTGACATCACCTTCTTTTTGGTCGTTTCTGTGGCGGTACGATTTGATTTAGTCCTAACCAATCAGAAGAGACCAACATTTTTGGGTGCTCTGATGTAACTTTCCATCAAAGCTGAGAGTGAGATAGCCAGAGCACAGTTAGCATGAGTTAAGTAAGTTTACAGAGTTTCAGTGTTTCACAGTAGAAATAGTTCCACTGAACATTGACACTGTGACTGACTGCTTTGCTGTGAACCATAAAAACAGGTGGATCCTTCTTCTCTGACTGTAGAGAGTTTCTTTAGTGGTGGTGTAGTTCCCTTCTCTCTGTCTATAAACAGACAATATGGAGGTTGTGTAGCTCTGTCATATGTTCTTATAGCTCATAAGATGGGTGTATTCATTTAAAGGTACCCTGTGGAGTTTTGACCACTATGGATCAATCTATTTACAAGTGGATCCCTGTTTGTTTGTATCTTGTGCACACAAGGACACAGTTGGCAGCAGTAAAGTACCAAGAAAACTAGTAATGCACCAACAAAGGCAGTGAAGAAGAAGACTGCTAACAAGTAAACATGGATGAAATAAACAAAAACAAACTGAAGTTTTTCATCTAACAAGAATTGCTTCTTTCTTTCTCTGCCTTTTCTATATTTCTTCTCTTGATACCCCCCCCCCCTCCAGACCTTCCCTCAGTGTCTCTCCTCCAGAAGACTCCCTCCTCTCCAGTCAGCTGCCACGCTACAGGTTTCTACCCTGACAGAGCCGTGATGTTCTGGAGGATAGATGGAGAGGAGCTTCATGAGGACGTGGACCACGGAGAGATCCTCCCCAACCACGATGGATCCTTCCAGATGAGTGTTGACCTGAACCTTTCACCCGACACACCTGAAGACTGGAGGAGGTACGACTGTGTGTTTCATCTCTCTGGTGTGAAGGACGACATCGTCACCAAACTGGACAAAGCAGAGATCAGGACCAACTGGGGTAAGAAGACTGAGATTAGAGGGTGCTGAATGGGACTGCATGTCTGTGGTATTTTAGCTTTTGTCCTCCAATTCAGCTGAGAATTCATCCTCAAATAACTAATAATAATAAACCAATTAAATCATTTAATTAAACCAATGCACGTTGCTCACTGCAGGTCAGATCATGTGAGCGTAACTTTGATCATTTTTAAATACATTAGTTTTCTAGCTTTGTTTCTTTAAGTTTAACTGTTAAAATTACAGGTTTTACAATAATGATGTCTTTATTTATTTATTTACACTGTCAGCGTCTGTCTTTCAAATCCAACACATCAGGGTTTTAATATATTTTTAGAGACACACACTTTTAAGATAATAGACAAAATCATTGATTATACTGTATTAACTCAACTCCAAGTCAGTCTTAGTTCACAGCAACAAACCCACATGTATGTATGAATAAATCATTGATGGATGTACTTCTGTTCTAACCTGCTTTATCTGTACCAGTCTTCATTTGTGTTGTTGTTGTTTTGTCCATCAGAGAAGTCCAGTCACATGACCGTCACCATCATTGCTGCAGTGGTTGTTGTTGCTCTCATCCTCATCGCTGCAGCTGGATTCATGGCTTACAAAAGGAAGAAAGGTGAGAGAGAAAAATGGAAAGATTATCTGCTTAGTTGACTTTTTCAGTCCTTTGACTTTAGTCTTTGAGTTGATGCTTTTATCCTGAAACAAGCACCAGTTCCCTGCACCCCACAATCTGAAGCAACAACAGTAAGCGCTGTAAGGCTCAGAGCCTGTGAGTCATGATAATATGACTCTACCATGATGATGTGGGAGAGAAGTGACAAGAAGAGAAATAAAGTTAGGACTAAACACAATAGAGTGAATAGAGGAGGGGATCATATTCACTGGGGATAAGGTGACGAAACATATTCTGCCATTTACAACTGTAACTGAAATTATTGTCTTTTCTTTTGATTTCAGCAGGACGTCCTCAAACTCGTAAGTAAAACTTACTTTTATTCCATTTGAACTGATCTGACACACTTTCTGCTGTAGATTAAAAGGGGTTTTAAATTATTGTGCACATGAACTTTTTCAAGACATTTCCTTTGATAAAAGTTCAGTGCAGGATGAGTGGACTTTACACAAACAGTTTGTTTCTGACCTTACAGCTCCGGACAACAGCTCTGAGCTCTCTGAGGAACTGAATCCAGAGACCTGATTGACAAACACACTGAATGAGTTAAATGTAATAGTTTTATTTCACACTACAGATGTATAGTATATATTTTAAATCCGTTAAAAATGTTCTGATCTGAAAAATGATCTTTCATTTTACATTGATGCAATAATGTGTTTCCTATCCAAGTCACTAACATGTTAAACAAGTGTTTTTGATGATTTTTGAATAATATTTGATGGTTTTAGAATAACTACGTACATGTCAGGTTTCTGTAAACATGTAGACTCTGGATACAGTGCCCAAAATCACCTCTTGTGATGGATTATTGAAACCAGGATCTTTTCTTCATTAAGACAGAACAAGAGACATAATTCATGAAAGGTTCCTCATACCACAGGGGTTGTTAAGCAGGGTAAGACTAGTGGAACCAGATAGACAGTGATGGTGGTTGGACTGCTGAGCGGGCCATGGCGTTCACATGAAGTTGCCTATCAAGCCAGTTGGTCCAGCCACTGTAGTTCAGCCTGAGCAGATACAATGCAGATATAAGGCCGGGTCAAGCGGCCAAGTATCTGCTCTTTGCTTGGGTGAGTGAAGGATTTAAAGGTACGTCAGGTCGGGGTTAGAGAAGGGTGTCGCCTGTCAGAGGGTTCAGTAGATTCATGACGCCACAGCCTGATACCCACTGCAGGGCCTAATGACAGGTCAAAACATCTTTTAACATGAATACTGGGCCTCCATAGTGATGCTCACCAAACGTTTGCCATATTTTCATCTGTATTAAATCAAATGTATTGATCCTTCTTTTGGTGCTGATGTTTTGCTTTTCAATAAAGTCCCCAATAATTTTTAAAAGTTTGGCTCTTTTTGTAAGTCCACATACTCATCTGTGACTGTAGCTGCAGTGATATGAATATATTACCTGAGCATTCAGTATTCTCACAGAGGAGTTGGATGAGAAGATCAATATCAGTGTCAACTCTGAGCAGAGTTAGCTCCCAGACAAGGTTAGCTTAGCTTAGCATGAATGCTGGAAGTAGGGAGAAAACAGCGAGCCAATAGCTTTGTAAAAGGTGCCTTCTAACATCTTCAGAGCTGGCTGACATGTAAAAACAATCAAATAAACACTGTGGCTTAAAGAGCAACTCCACAGTAAATATTTCTTTTTGCACTGTGCACATAATCACATAGATTCTTATGGCTTATTATGTTAATATACAGGTGATTTTTCCAACCAGACACTATGTGGAAAAACATAACTTTACAGCGAACAGGAATATAAAATGTTTTTCTTCTCTCTTCATCTCACTTTTCTTTTAATTATCCTTAAGTGAGCTTGATTTGCCTGATGTGTTAATAAAGCGTGTAAAGTATAGCACATCAAACAATAAATAGGATGTGAAAATAAATAAGGATAATAATTAGGGCTTGGAACAATCATTGATTTATTAATAATCAATGATATTATATGACAAATAGTTTCATGACAAAACATTCTGCCAATTTGACTGCAATAAATTAAAAGAAGAGAAAATCAAAGCCACTGTTAAACTTATAGTTGGACCAATAAAAGTAACATGAAGCCTCCTTTACATAAATGTGATGATGACTAAAAGTGTTTTTTACTTGTTGCAAGTTTAGGGAAGCAGCTGTGTGCTTCTCTATACTGGAAGAGAGAAAGTTAGCCAAAGATACATTCGCCAAACTCACTGGTTAGTTCTCATCCTTAAAGCCTCTTGTAAACATAAATCAAATTGTTGAAAAATGCTGCCAGTGAAGCGAACCTTCCCTTCGTGTGGCTTCTTCTGCTAAATGTTTGAGTGTGCCTTCAGGTTTGCCTCATTCTGGGGTGCTGAGCTGTAACAGGCTCATTGCTCCCCTCTGGTAAGAATGAACATACAGCAACATAACATAACCAGCCATCTAAAACCTTTGACATTATATCTTGTAAAATCACTTTTTAAGATGTATTTTCTGTGACTGCTTGAGTTTAAAATAACTGGGTGTGGTTGTTAAGTCTGTATCCCCTGACACACTCCTCACTGCTGTCAATCACCCTCCTAAACTCAGAATAGTAGTTTCTAGATTCACTTTGTGAGCTGCTGTCTAGAAATGACTGTCCACCTTGTAGCATTATAATACTCAGTCATGTTCATGTACTTGACACTTTGTCTTTGTGCTGTTAACTCACCATGTTTAATCAGTAACTATGGGCCCTTAGCTACTGATTACACATGGTGAACTAACAGCACAATCTCAAACCTTCACAAAGGTGTATTTAAACATCTGACCCTCAGTCCAATAAACAAGCTGCTGAACTGTACTGGACTCTAGATATGTTTTACAGTTAAACACTGAGATACTTGTAAAAGGTCATAAAAATGCCGCTGTCTCTGAAATACAATAAGCAAGTTGGGAACCTCGGAGTCATACTGGACTCTGAACTTTGCTTTGAAAGTCATGTCAGTAACATAACTTAGGCAGCTTTTTATCACTTGAAAAAACACATCAGGATTTAAATCTCAAGCTGAGGTTAGACACCTGTAATGCTCTCTTTGCTAGACTATACAAACACAAACAGCTCATTCAGAGTCCTCACATGTACACGCAGGGCCAAACATATACTGTAGCTCCAGTACTTAAACTCTTCATTGGCTCCCAGTGCAACACAGAATCCACGTTAAAATGCTGCTAGTGGTCTGAGATACTTCATGGTTTGGCTCTCTGGTGCATTTCTGACGTGTTCAGTAACTCCAATTCAGTAAAAGCTCCGAGGCCTTCAGGTGGTGCTTTTCCTGCACCTAGACTAAGATCCAAATCTGGTGAGGGGGGCTTTTACTTGGGTCCTGCCCTGTGAAACAAACTTGATGCTTGATGACAGCTTGAGATGGTCAGGCAGTGAAATCAGTCCATGTTTCTGTGGGGTTTGTCAGTTTAGGTTGATTTTCTTGTATTGTTTTCTCTTCCTTTGTTACTCTTCTTGTATCTTATCTGTTATATTCTTATGTATGTGTTACCTGTTGCTGTATGCATGTACTTGTAATGAAATGTGCCATGTAAATAGAATATGTCTTCACCTCAGTTGGCTTTTGTCTCACCTCATAATCTGTTTTAGAAAACTTGAGTCAAGGAAACTTATGACCAAACCCAAACATGTTACACGTGTTTTTAACAAGACATCTTTTCCACATATGGGACTGTACACATTCTCTTCCTGAGTTTATAATTTACTTTGAATTGTTCATTTATGGATTTTTCACTTGTCATTTATAAAAGCTGAATTTTTTGGTCACAGTTATCAGATGCTGGTATAGGGGTTCAAGTATTTAATGTTGTAGACATTATCTCCAGTCTGTGCATCTGTTTAAATGAAAATAATGGGAATTATCATTTTTCTATTTGATAAACTGAATTTTGTCTTAAGGTGCAGCTACATTTTCTTATATTTTACTGCTTTTTTAGTGTCATTTCTTGGAGTGATCTGTTGTTCTCTTTCAAGCTGCGACTCAAATCCCATCTTGTTCAGATTTGGTTCATATACAATTAATTACTAGAATTCTCAAAAGACACAGGCATACCTAAAGTTTCACTTTCTCTTCAACTTTATCCACATTTACTTTAAGATCTGCAGAAGTTTGTCCGATCTGAAACATAAGAACAATAAAACCTTTTTGTTTTTTGTGTGAGGATGAAAGAACACTGCAACAGAAATATACCTACCACACATGTTGCTTTGTTTACAGAGGAGTGCACTGAATCTTGTGTCTTAGACTGTCTTTCCTTATGTTACCACTAGAGAGCAACATAACCCTGAAAGTTCTCAGCTGTGAGAGAAACAAGCTGCCAGAGCATTTTCACACCTCCAGCATTTCAAAAGGTTTCCTTACTGATTTGTCAGATATTAGAACAAAATTGGTCTGTTGTTACAAAAACCTGTTCTCTGTGGCAGATCAGATCAAGTTCAATTAAAAAGTCAAATTAAACTGTAGCACTCTGTATAACGTTTGAGGAAAGATTCTTCCATTGTGGTATTGATGGATCTGAGTACTTTAATTTTACTTTAATTAATTTAAGATTAGATTAATGACAGAAAGAATGTGCAGCACTAATGGTTTTGTTTTCAGTACAACAGATCTAAGTTACTTTTGTAAGTGGTGCAAAATGTTGTATACTGTAAGTGGCAGACATGATGAAAGTTTCAGAGATATAGATACCTATCTGTTTGGTTTTGTTTGTTTTTTTTTTTGTAGGCTACAAACCTACTGATGAGGAGGGTCACACAGTGCGACACCTGCTGGTCATTGTTTGTAACTACTTTTGGCGCGCTTGATGTCGGTTCTATGTCATTGATCTTAATCTACATCCTGAGGAAAACTAACTAAAGTGCTTTCATTTTAGAAACAGACATGATGCGTTATGGTCACTCAGCTGCTCATGAACAGGTGATACAATAAAACGCTGCTGCATTACTTTATAATCCATGCACCAACAGCACATTTGAAAATGAAAGACAGCATGAAAAACCTTTTTATTGTCATTGTATGTCATGAAACTAAACTATGTGCTGCACCTCTCAGTAAGAGCATAATCATACATTATTATTCAATTATAATCATCAATTATTGAAGGCTAAAGGGCATCATAGCAGCCAATACAAGTATGATCTGATAGTAACGTAGCCTTGTCTGTCTGCCTGTGTTTAATATATAGGATATATTTTTGTATTGACAAGAAGCAGGACCTTTATTTTGAAGAGTACAGCGCATCAGAAGCAGGAGGTGCTGAAGACCCACCCACCAATGAAAACGAAACTGGCAAATGTGTTAAGAACAGAAAACAAGACATCGAGCTGAATTTGTGTTTTTTGGCCAGAATTTAAAAAACTAAAAAAACGAGCTGTTTCTGGTTTCTGTCTGTTTCTGTTGTATCGACAAAACTAACGGTATTCAGAACAGAAACACTCCCAGATCCTCGAGGAAAAGAACTGGACAGAAGACAAAACAGCTGCAGCAGCTCGGTCCTTTACCCACACGTCTTTATCAAATCAAGATGAAAGTGTTATTTTTGTTGCTTCTCTTCTGTCACGTTTCATCACCAGGTAAGATCACAGTTTAACTCTTTACTTTAACATCTTTGCATTTTGTTCCTGCGTAGCTCAACGACACACTCGTAGTTTAGTTTCACTTCAACTTCAACTTGATCAGACATGTTTTAACTGAATCATACTGAATACATCATGTTTATGATGAGTGTGATGATGATGTGTGTATTTATACTGAATGTATAAACCTTGTTTGTCCTGCAGTGAAACACTCCCTGAAGTATTTCTTTACTGGATCTTCTGGAGTCTCAGACGTCCAGGTTGTGGGTTCTGCACTGGTTGATGAAACTGTGGTGGGTTACTGCGACAGCAACAAAAAGATATTAGAACCAAAACAGGACTGGATGAAAAAAGTCTTCAAGAACGATCCTCAGCACTGGGAGCTGTACACTAAAGAGTGTTCTGAGAATCTGCCAAACTTCTACAAAGCCACGATTAATAGTTTGAAACAGCACTTAAACCAAAGTGGAGGTACAGTATATTTCACTTTTCACTGCTAAACGTTTCTGCATCTTAGTTGTAAAGTAATGTGAGCCTCTACAGGGCCTCAAGATAATCATCAGGACCTGCAGTACTTGCCGTAGTCGTGCACGCTGTCAGTCCGAGATTTGCTTCCCATTAATTTCTATGTGAAACGAGGCGAGACTTCACTCTGATTTAATTTTGACATCGCGAGGTTCTCCAATGTCCAGCCAGTTTGAGAGGGGGGGTGGGACTGTCCTCTCATTCAGGAAATATTGCTTGTTTAAATCCTTGTTTTATGTAACCTTAGTTACTGTACACATGACATTTTTGGGTTATTTTAATTAGGCTATTTAAGTTTGATATACTAATTTATGTTGCTAATTAAACTGCATCGTAGCCTATACTGTGGTGAGTTATATACATTTAAGAAATAACAGTTCCACAGTATTATTTAGGACTTGCAGTCAAGTTTTATTATTACATACAATAATTATTTCATTATCACTTATAGCACTTTCACTAATACTTTATTTATATATTTATATTTGTAACATTTAAGTTGCTATTTTATGTCCCCTTTGCTGAGGAGTCATTTTAGTTCCTACCTGCTGTTGTTTTACGGGGGACAGTTGTGAGTGTAACAGACTTGGAGTAACATGTGCAACAGGTCTACACTGTGTTTCTGTGTCTTTGTTAATTTAAAAAGATTATTCAAAGCAGGGCTGTAATCACCTATTTATCATTGGCGGGGAACTATTTCCAATGTGCACCTACTGCAACCCTCCAGGGGGGTCTGGGGGGAATTTCCCCCAGGAGACATTTTTAGAAACTTAACAGCTAAACTGACCATTTTAAAGCATTTTGAAACAAAAATCCTAGATGATTTAAGTAAAGTTACACAAAAGGTTGAGCTGTTATGATCATCATAAGGAGCAACATTTGGTTAATATAAGAAACTTCCATAGAAATACAGATATGGAACCAGCTACTAATTTCACTCTTTTGCAGTTTTCCAAAGAAAAGCCTAATTCCTTTTCATGGTTATTGTTATGACGTCCAATAGAGGTCAACGGCCAAAGCACAAATATTGGGGGTCGTGGCTACACCGGATACTAGTTTTGTTGAGAGTTTGAGAGACAGCTGGAAGCTCACGTCAGCTGTTCACTTCTATTAGTAGAGTGTAGTTAGCCTCTCTGGGCTAATAAAAGTTGTCATCAGAATATTTATTCTGTTAACAAAGTAAACCTTGAAATAAAATGAAGAGTTTCTATAACACATAATGTTTGTGGTCAAACATCTGAGACAATGAGCTTTTAGATCAGGGGGATGCTTTTATTAAACAGCACCAGTTAAGAGTCGACAGAAAATGAGGGGAGTGAGATACAACAAAGATCCCCAGCTGGACTCCAACCAGGTCTGCATCTTAAACCCTAAACTATGGAGCGACCCACACTGGTGTGATTTTGTGTATATAACAGTTTGATGTGCACAGAATGCAAGAAGACAAAACCACTTGGTTTACTGCCATTGGCAGACATCCAGGAATTTACAGAACAGCAACCATTGTTACTTTAAAACTGTGAAATAGAAATTGTGTTTCATCACTCATATAAAGAAAAAGTGCACTGATTATCTGCTCTTGAATCATGAGCACACCACAAGACTGGGAGAATAGCAGTGCATCACACAATGCACAATATTGTAAAGATCATCTTTCCACTGGAGATATCATCTGTACATCATTAACTGCAGTCTCTGTTTCTGTCTCTGTTTCTCTCTCAGGTGTCCACATTTTACAGGGGATGAGTGGCTGTGAGTGGGATGATGAGACTGGAGAGGTTCATGGTTTTATTCAGTTTGGTTATGATGGAGAAGACTTCATATCATTGGACCTGAAGACATTAACATGGACCGCTCTGAAACCACAGGCTGTCATCACCAAACAGATATGGGATGCTGACAGAGCTAGAATAAAAGACACTGAGATCTACCTCACTGAGATTTTCCCTGAGTGGCTGAAGAAGTATTTGGCCTACGGCAACAGTTCTCTGCTGAGAACAGGTAGAATCACATGACCTGATGTAGTTTCATGGACACAACAATGTTCATATAGCCTGCTCAGACTGAACTGCCATTGTATTATCACTCCAATCAGTCTGACATCACCTTCTTTTTGGTCGTTTCTGTGGCGGTACGATTTGATTTAGTCCTAACCAATCAGAAGAGACCGACATTTTTGGGTGCTCTGATGTAACTTTCCATCAAAGCTGAGAGTGAGATAGCCAGAGCACAGTTAGCATGAGTTAAGTAAGTTTACAGAGTTTCAGTGTTTCACAGTAGAAATAGTTCCACTGAACATTGACACTGTGACTGACTGCTTTGCTGTGAACCATAAAAACAGGTGGATCCTTCTTCTCTGACTGTAGAGAGTTTCTTTAGTGGTGGTGTAGTTCCCTTCTCTGTCTACAGATGTGGAGGTTGTGTAGCTAATGGGTTGTTATGTAGCTCTGTCATATGTTCTTATAGCTCATAAGATGGGTGTATGGGCCTGTACATGTAGTGCATTTACCTGAAAGAAAAGTTGTTTACATGTTGTTAGCCTGACTTATCTGTTGCACATGTACAGAATATACACAGACTAATGTTGGGATTGGCCCTCAGAGGAAAAAACCTTTTGGCTGATTTGAATCAAAGTCTATATTATTAGTAGCATTATTAGCCATGCTAGCAACATGGCTCTAGGGATGGCAATGACAGTCGGTCAGTTGGTCCTTCACTTTGGTCCCGACTGAAATATCTCGACAACTATTAGATGGATTGCCATAAAATTTGGTACATCTCTCTCTCTCTCTCTCTCTCTCTCTCTCTCTCTCTCTCTCTCTCTCTCTCTCTCTCTCTCCAGACCTTCCCTCAGTGTCTCTCCTCCAGAAGACTCCCTCCTCTCCAGTCAGCTGCCACGCTACAGGTTTCTACCCTGACAGAGCCGTGATGTTCTGGAGGAAAGATGGAGAGGAGCTTCATGAGGACGTGGACCACGGAGAGATCCTCCCCACCCACGATGGATCCTTCCAGATGAGTGTTGACC
This sequence comes from Macquaria ambigua, assembly GCA_008360985.2. Taxonomy (NCBI): domain Eukaryota; kingdom Metazoa; phylum Chordata; class Actinopteri; order Centrarchiformes; family Percichthyidae; genus Macquaria; species Macquaria ambigua. The sequence goes on along the minus strand of VMKM01002219.1, from coordinate 19,664 downwards.
TGAACCTTTCATCAGTCACACCTGAAGACTGGAGGAGGTACGACTACATTGTGTTTCCAGCTCTCTGGTGGGGCCGGGCATGATCACCAAGCTGGACAAAGCAGAATCAGGGACAACTGGGGGTAAGAAGACTGAGATTAGGGGTGCACAGATGGGACTGCATGTCTGTGGTATTTTAGCACTTTTTGTCCATAATTCATCTGAGAATTCATCCTCAAAAAACTAATAATAATAAACCAATTAAATCATTTAATTAAACAAATGCACGTTGCTCACTGCAGGTCAGATCATGTGAGCGTAACTTTGATCATTTTTAAATATATTAGTTTTCTAGCTGTGTTTCTTCAATTTAAGTGTTTAAGTTACATTTGTATTTATTAATGATGTATTTATTTATTTATTTACACTGTCAGTGTCTGTCTTTCAAATCCAACACATCAGGGTTTTAATATATTTTTAGAGACTCACACTTTTAAGATAATAGACAAAATCATTGATTATACTGTATTAACTCAACTCCAAGTCAGTCTTAGTTCACAGCAACAAACCCACATGTATGTATGAATAAATCATTGATGGATGTACTTCTGTTCTAACCTGCTTTATCTGTACCAGTCTTCATTTGTGTTGTTGTTGTTTTGTCCATCAGAGAAGTCCAGTCACATGACCGTCACCATCATTGCTGCAGTGGTTGTTGTTGCTCTCGTCCTCATCGCTGCAGCTGGATTCATGGCTTACAAAAGGAAGAAAGGTGAGAGAGAAAAATGGAAAGATTATCTGCTTAATTGACTTTTTCAGTCCTTTGATTTTAGTCTTTGAGTTGATGCTTTTATCCTGAAACAAGCACCAGTTCCCTGCACCCCACAATCTGAAGCAACAACAGTAAGCGCTGTAAGGCTCAGAGCCTGTGAGTCATGATAATATGACTCTACCATGATGATGTGGGAGAGAAGTGACAAGAAGAGAAATAAAGTTAGGACTACAACACAATAGAGTGAATAGAGGAGGGGATCATATTCACTGGGGATAAGGTGACGAAACATATTCTGCCATTTACAACTGTAACTGAAATTATTGTCTTTTCTTTTGATTTCAGCAGGACGTCCTCAAACTCGTAAGTAAAACTTACTTTTATTCTATTTCAACTGATCTGACACACTTTCTGCTGTAGATTAAAAGGGGTTTTAAATTATTGTGCACATGAACTTTTTCAAGACATTTCCTTTTAGAAAAGTTCAGTGCAGGATGAGTGGACTTTACACAAACAGTTTGTTTCTGACCTTACAGCTCCGGACAACAGCTCTGAGCTCTCTGAGGAACTGAATCCAGGGACCTGATGACAAACACACTGAATGAGTTACTGGATGAAGAAAGTAAACACTTTGACATGTGTCACATTATATATCTTTACAGAACTAAAAGAGACTCAAAGATGGCTTCCTGCAACAAAGTGAAGTATTACTTTATGTGCTTGATATGTAAATGTTAAATGTAATAGTTTTATTTCACACTACAGATGTATAGTATATATTTTAAATCCGTTAAAAATGTTCTGATCTGAAAAATGATCTTTCATTTTACATTGATGCAATAATGTGTTTCCTATCCAAGTCACTAACATGTTAAACAAGTGTTTTTGATGATTTTTGAATAATATTTGATGGTTTTAGAATAACTACGTACATGTCAGGTTTCTGTAAACATGTAGACTCTGGATACAGTGCCCAAAATCACCTCTTGTGATGGATTATTGAAACCATGATCTTTTCTTTGGTAAGACAGAACAAGAGACATAATACAAATGTATTGATCTTTCTTTTGGTGCTGATGTTTTTCTTTTCAATAAAGTCCCATCATTTTTTTTTAAAGTTTGGCTCTTTTTGTAAGTCCACATACTCATCTGTGACTACAGCTGCAGTGATATGAATATAAAAAAGAAAATGAACAGAAAGAAATGAAACGTTCCTTAAAGAGTAATTCCCTAATAAACATTTCTTTTTGCTCTGTGCACACAATCACAGATTCTTGTTGGCTTATTATGTTAATATACAGGTGGTTTCTACAACAAGACACTACTATGTGCAAAAACAGCTTTTTCTGATCTAGTTAATCTTTTTTAAACCTGTTTGATGCTCAGTGTTTGATGTTCACTTTTGAATACATTAAAAATACTGTTTGAATATGTGTGTCAATTGTATATTTAAATACTTGTTTAAACACAGACAAACGTACAGATATTCAGTTATAGTTTATACACATACCTTGATATTATTTCTTCACTGAATTTCAACATCTCATCAGGTAAGGTATGGATGGACAGCAGCTGCAGACATAATTGTGCTAAATGATAATATGTGGGCTACAAAGGTCCAGTGCCTCTTTTGTTTCTTACTCAGGGATTTGAATAAGTACAAATGTAGTCAGTCTGCTTGAGTAGACATGAAAACTAACTAAAGTGCTTTCATTTTAGAAACAGACATGATGCGTTATGGTCACTCAGCTGCTCATGAACAGGCGATACAATAAAACGCTGCTGCATTACTTTATAATCCATGCACCAACAGCACATTTGAAAATGAGAGACAGCATGAAAAACCTTTTTATTGTCATTGTATGTCATGAAACTAAACTATGTGCTGCACCTCTCAGTAAGAGCATAATAATACATTATTATTCAATTATAATCATCAATTATTGAAGGCTAAAGGGCATCATAGCCGCCAATACAAGTATGATCTGACAGTAACGTAGCCTTGTCTGTCTGTCTGTCTGTGTTTAATATATAGGATATATGTTTGTGTTGACAAGAGGCAGGACCTTTATTTTGAAGTGTGATGAATTTACCTCCTTTCAAGTTCTCACTTTTAAACATTAAACACGATAAATCATATTTGCTCTCATTTATCTCCCCCAAAACCCACTGGCAGCTTTTTAGCAGAACTCCCTGAATTTTGATCCCCTCTTGTTTTAAATTATGACAGAGTTGTTCTTTGTGGTGATTTTAATGTCCATGTAGATGACCCCACTAATGTTCATGCTGCTGATTTTTTAAACATCGCTACTTCTTTTAACTTTAAACAGTGTGTGCGGACAAACACATAACCGTGGCCACACACTGGACCTTGTCTTTACCCTGGCTGTTAAAATGTTCTCTGTGGAATCACTGGATGTGGCTGTATCTGATCACAAATGTATAGTTTGTAGCTGTGAATCGCCTGTTGTCAGGACTGTCGCACCCCGCTCCTCCTGCACTCGCGTCTTTAATGAGCAAAGCGTCTCAGAGTTCTGCGCACTGTTTGATACTCAAAGCCTACACCTGTCTGAATGTTCCCACACCAATGATCTGGCCGACCGCTTCAATTCCATATGCTTGTCTTCACTAAATATTATTGCAGCTCTTAAGACTCGGTCCAAGTCCTCAGAAAGAAAGCAGCCTTGGATAACCCGCAATATTCGCAGCAGTAAAGGGGAAAGTAGAAAAGCAGAGCGCAGATGGAAAAACCAGAGATCCTCGTCATTGGGTCCCAGCAGACAAATTCTGCCATCTGCTGGTTCCCTTTTGGATCTTATCAAGCTGCAAAGAATCTTGGCGTCTGGTTGAATTTAAGTTTTGAGCAACACACCACAAAGCTTGTGCAATCATGTTTGTATCATCTTAGAAATATTTCAAGAACACGCCCTATCTTAACTTTTAAAGACACAGAGACCATTTTACACGCCTTCATCTCATCACACCTGGATTACTGCAACAGCCTTTTTACCTGTCTGATGCAAAAATCTATTGATCGACTCCAGACTGTACAAAACTCAGCTGCCAGGCTTTTAACCAGAACCAAGAAACGTGACCACATCACTCCTGTTTTAGCTTCCTTACACTGGCTCCCAGTATGTTGTAGAATAGATTTTAAGATTTTACTGATTACTTTTAAGGCTCTTCATGGCCTCTCTCCCTGCTGTATCTCTGACCTCTTAGTACTTTGAGATCCTCGGGCAGAGGTCTTTGGTCTGTTCCAGAGGCCCGACTGAAAACTAAAGGGGACAGAGCGTTTGCAGTCCGGGCCCCGAGGGTCTGGAACAATCTGCCCGAGGAAATCAGGTCGGCTGAGTCAGTGATGTCCTTCAAATCCCTTCTTAAAACATACTTTTATCAGAGAGCCTTCCCTGATTTTACGTGAGTTTTATTTTTTCTTTGAATTCCTTTAAAATGTTTTTATTTTTGTATTGGTATCCGTTTTCTAGATTTTATGACTTGCACTTTGTAACGTGGATTTTGAAAAGTGCTCTATAAATAAAGATTATTATTATATTATTATTATATTATTTTGTTGCTCTTCTGTCATGATGCAACAAATACTGCACAGATTCTCTTCCTATAATTTACTTTGAATCGTTAATTGATGGTCTTTTTCACTGGTGATTTATAAAATGTTGGTTTTTGGTTAATTCTCAGATGCTGGTACTGTATAAGACTTGAATGTTGTAGAAATGATCTCCAGTCAGTTCAAATTGGAAGAAGAAGAAAGTGTTTTTTATTTACATTTCTTTTGTATTTAGTAAACTGAATTTTGTCTTGAGGTGCTGTTACATTTTCTTCCATTTTGCTGTTTCTTGGTCACATTTTTTGGATCTGTTGTTCTCTTTCAAGGTGTCACTGAAATCCCAACCTGTTCAGAAATGGTTCATATTTTCCGACAATCAGTGAATAAAATTCTCACAAAAAAAGGTGTTCCAGTTTTTTTTACACTAAGTAAAAAAAGTGAAATTAACTTCAACACCTCACCTGCTCACAGTTGTATTCAGTGTTGGTCTCACGCTGCACCTGAAGTTCAGACACAGACATTAAATGTGTGAAGTGCTCCTCAACTAAAATAAAATGTAATTGCCATCAAATAATGTTTAACACCACTTCACCAACTTCATTCACATTCATGACTTCAAGGTCTCTACACTTGAATGACCTGTGTGATTTTATTCACACAGAAAACATCGTTTACAAGAACAAGAAGTCATGTCAGTATTATCCTTTAGACTGAATGTGGCTGAAACAAGATCTGCAGGACTTTGTGCCCTCAGCAGGCGTCTTTATTACATTCTCAGCTCTTGCTTTGCCTTCTCTGTCAGGGGAGTCCACAGCACATTTACACTCTGACAGGAATGTAACTTCCACTTCAGCATCTTTCTCAACATTTAACTCTTCATCACATGACTCATCCTCATCAGCTGAATGATGGTCTTGATCGTGTTGTATTGAAGGCCTGTTATGCTTCTGACACTTCTTCTTCAGGATGATTGTGAGTGTGAGTAGGTGTCAAAGCAGCTGGGCTGTTGTGGAAACAGCTTCACTGTTCTTCCTCTTATTTGACTTTCTGTTCCCAGTGCATCTTGGCTGATTCAGGGAAAATTAACATCTGCAGTTCTCTACAGCCACACAGTCACTTTTATTATTATCTGTATCAGCCTGAACATGAAAAGGACGTCAGACTTACTGTAACTGTGGCCATTCACAGACTTATTAGACTCTAGGTTTTATTCAGGCTAGAATATTTATAGGTGAGTTTATGTATTATCTGTTCTTTTAGTTATAAATATAAACATATTTTAATTGTCGATTGTTTTTAATTTCTATCAGATGCATTTTATGACTTCGCAATATATCTATAATCAGTGTTGGAGCAGCAGTCATCATATCAGGTTTTCTTTCTTTTCCTCCTATATTTTTGTGTTGACATTGAACTGTCTAAAGGCAAAGAGGCAGGACCTTTATTTTGGAGAGTACAGCGCATCAGAAGCAGGAGGTGCTGAAGACCCACCCACCAATGACAAAACTGGTACATTTGTTAAGAACAGAAAACAAGAAATCGAGCTGAATTTGTGTTTTTTGTTTTTTGCCCAGAAGTTAAAAAACTAAAAAACGAGCTGTTTCTGGTTTCTGTCTGTTTCTGTTGTATCGACAAAACTAACGGTATTCAGAACAGAAACACTCCCAGATCCTCGAGGAAAAGAACTGGACAGAAGACAAAACAGCTGCAGCAGCTCGGTCCTTTACCCACACGTCTTTATCAAATCAAGATGAAAGTGTTATTTTTGTTGCTTCTCTTCTGTCACGTTTCATCACCAGGTAAGATCACAGTTTAACTCTTTGAATACGTTTCTGGGCGTTTTTCTCCTGTCACATTTTTACTCACTGTGGGCTTGTTTATCACTGCAATATATAAGTCTTACACCTCTATGGAAACAGCACATGGCTAGAAGTAGGGGACCAAAAGTGTCTTTTGGTGCAGTATAACACAGTTATAATGCCGGAAACCATAAAAAAAAAAAGAAAAAACGAAAGTTGAATTTCTTTGATAATTTATTTTATAAAAATGTAAAACAATAATAATGTTATATATACATCATGTTTTCAGGTGCCCACAAGTGTTAGCAATAATGGAAAAAAAGTTCTTATAAGTTTTTTTATAAAACAAGTATTAGTTTTAATAATACATCCATGATCCTTCACCCCCTCTATGTTGTCCTCTCTCCCCGCCCTGCCCTCCGCCTGCAGTTCACTGAATTTTTGTCACGTGACTGGTGGTCACATGACAGTCATTCTTGGCTTCCTGTTGCGCTCAGGAGCGCAGAATTTACTGTTGTTTAGTGCATCTGATTAGTACAAACGGTTTACTTTTTGCAAATTTTTAAGTGAGACATGTAGAATTTAGTGATTTTGATTAAATATAACCATTTAAGCTTATATTTGGTCACGTTTCCTGACAAATGCGTTCGCCAAACGAGATGCATTTAAGGACCGTCGGCAATTAGATAATCCGACGAATATGTCTGTTTTTACGGTTTCTGGCTACGGTAAATGGTGTAATTTTGGCGATGTTTAAAGAAAACATGCCTTTCAAACCGCCGGCGGGTTTTGGGGTTCACAGTTCACATCATATTCTTGATGAGTGTGATGATGATGTGTGTATTTATACTGAATGTATAAACCTTGTTTGTCCTGCAGTGAAACACTCCCTGAAGTATTTCTACACTGGATCTACTGGAGTCTCAGACTTCCCAGAGTTTGTGGGTTCTGCACTGGTTGATGAAACTGTGGTGGCTTACTGCGACAGCAACAGAAAGATAGTAGAACCAAAACAGGACTGGATGAAAACAATATTCGAAAACGATCCTCAGCAGTGGGAGCGGTACACAGCAGAGTGTTTTGAGAATCTGCCAAACTTCTTCAAAGCCACAGTTTATAGTTTGAAACAGCGCTTCAACCAGAGTGGAGGTAGGTTACAGTATTTATTATGTTATATTTCATTTTTTACTGCTAAACTGTTCTGCATCTTAGTTGTAAAGTAAAGTGACTCTACAGGGTCTCAAGATAATCATCAGCCATCACATCAGTTTGCCTACAGCGGCCGACCACCAGTCAGCAAGCCAAACATAAATCAGCTGCTGCTTGTTTGCTGGGCCTGTCCAACACAAACTCATTCCCATCCTGAGATAAAGAAATTCAAAACATCAATCAATAGTCAAAATATCCTCACAAACACACACCTACACAGGAAGAGGAAAAACAGGAATACAAGACATCCTTCATTTCCTGCATTGATCTGTCAGATAATTGGACTGAAGGGGCTGAACATCCGTCTGTACAGGTGTTATTTCAAGAATCCTCACGCCCCACTTGTCATCTAAAGTTTTGTGTTGCTGCATAATACTTCAAATATTAAATAACTATGTAAGATTCTGATATTGTATCTGGTTTAGGCCTTTATTAGACAGCACCAGTTAAGAGATGACAGAAAATGAGGTGGAGAGAGATGCAACAAAGGTCTCCAGCTGGACTCCAACCAGGTCGGCATCATAAACCCTAAACTATGGAGCGACCCACACTGGTGTGATTTTATGTATATAACAGTTTGATGTGCACAAAATGCAAGAAGACAAAACCACTTGGTTTACTGCCATCGGCAGACATCCAGGAATATACAGAACAGCAACCATTGTTACTTTAAGGCTGTGAAATAGAAATTGTGTTTCATCACTCATATAAAGAAAAAGTGCACTGATTATTGTAAGGGCAAAATGTCCTATTACCAGATATGTATTCAAGTAATAACCTGTTTTCTTTAACCAGCACTTTGTGTACTTTGATATTTTCTCTCTTGGGTCTCTTCTGACGTAAAGTACATTGGTATCCTGTTTTGGTTTGTTTTCTGAAGGACAACTTGTTTGTTACGAGGGCTGACAGGAGAACAGTCTGCCCTGTGTACTGATACTTGGATATGACTTGTTAGCTCGAGACAGAGATGTAGGCCAGGTTCCTTCTGATATCCTTCCCCTGCTCTCTGTATGTTACGTGAGATTATAAATATGGGATTGTATCTGCACCTCGAGGTCAGACTCCTCATACACACCTCTGTGTGAGAGCTCTGTCCTTTCAGCTGAAATAGATTGACTCTGTGTGCGCTCGCTCTCTCTTTTTGTTTACTCTTTATTCTTGATTACCCTTTTTATTTGATTGCTTTATTCTTTTGCTTAATTAAATGTACAAAAGACAACTGTTTGTAGGATCATCATTTTTATTTGTTCACTTCTCCACAAAGAAATACCAAATTTCCACCACAATTATCTGCTCTTGAATCATGAGCACACCACAAGACTGGGAGAATAGCATCACACAATGCACAATATTGTAAAGCTCATCTTTCCACTGGAGATATCATCTGTACATCATTAACTGCAGTCTCTGTTTCTGTCTCTGTTTCTCTCTCAGGTGTCCACATTTTACAGAGGATGTACGGCTGCGAGTGGGATGATGAGACTGGAGAGGTTCATGGTTTTACTCAGTTTGGTTATGATGGAGAAGACTTCATATCATTTGACCTGAAGACATTAACATGGATCGCTCCGAAGCCACAGGCTGTCATCACCAAACTGAGATGGGATGCTGACAAAGCTAGAATAAGATACTATGAGAATCGACTTACTGAGATTTTCCCTGAGTGGCTGAAGATGTATTTGGCCTACGGCAGCAGCTCTCTGCTGAGAACAGGTAGAATCACATGACCTGATGTAGTTTCATGGACACAACAATGTTCATATAGCCTGCTCAGACTGAACTGCCATTGTATTATCACTCCAGTCAGTCTGACATCACCTTCTTTTTGGTCGTTTCTGTGGCGGTACGATTTGATTTAGTCCTAACCAATCAGAAGAGACCGACATTTTTGGGTGCTCTGATGTAACTTTCCATCAAAGCTGAGAGTGAGATAGCCAGAGCACAGTTAGCATGAGTTAAGTAAGTTTACAGAGTTTCAGTGTTTCACAGTAGAAATAGTTCCACTGAACATTGACACTGTGACTGACTGCTTTGCTGTGAACCATAAAAACAGGTGGATCCTTCTTCTCTGACTGTAGAGAGTTTCTTTAGTGGTGGTGTAGTTCCCTTCTCTGTCTACAGATGTGGAGGTTGTGTAGCTAATGTGTTGTTATGTAGCTCTGTCATATGTTCTTATAGCTCATAAGATGGGTGTATTCATTTAAAGGTACCCTGTGGAGTTTTGACCACTATGGATCAATCTATTTCCAAGTGGATCCCTGTTTGTTTGTATCTTGTGCACACAAGGACACAGTTGGCAGCAGTAAAGTACCAAGAAAACTAGTAATGCACCAACAAAGGCAGAGAAGAAGAAGACTGCTAACAAGTAAACATGGATGAAATAAACAAAAACAAACTGATGTTTTTCACATTTTTAATTGCTTCTCTCTCTCCATTTTCTATATTTCTAATCTTGATATCTCACTGTTGAATTTCTTCATCTTTCTTTTACTTTGTTTTCTTTCATGTTCACCCTTTCTCGTCTCTCTCTCTCTCTCTCTCTCTCTCTCTCTCTCTCTCTGTCTCTGTCTCTCTCTCTCTCTCTCTCTCTCTCTCTCTGTCTCTCTCTCTCTCTCTCTCTCTCTCTCTCTCTGTCTCTGTCTCTCTCTCTCTCTCTCTCCCTCTCTCTCTCTCTCGCTCTCTCTGTCTCTCTCTCTCTCTCTGTCTCTCTCTCTCTCTTTCTGTCTCTCTCTCTCTGTCTCTCTGTCTCTCTCTCTTTCTGTCTCTCTCTCTCTGTCTCTCTGTCTCTCTCTCTTTCTGTCTCTCTCTCTCCCTCTCTCTCTCTCTCTCTCGCTCTCTCTGTCTCTCTCCCTCTCTCTCTCTCTCTCTCTCTCCAGACTTTCCCTCAGTGTCTCTCCTCCAGAAGACTCCCTCCTCTCCAGTCAGCTGCCACGCTACAGGTTTCTACCCTGACAGAGCCGTGATGTTCTGGAGGAAAGAGGGAGAGGAGCTTCATGAGGACGTGGACCACGGAGAGATCCTCCCCAACCACGATGGATCCTTCCAGATGAGTGTTGACCTGAACCTTTCACCCGACACACCTGAAGACTGGAGGAGGTACGACTGTGTGTTTCATTTCTCTGGTGTGAAGGACGACATCGTCACCAAACTGGACAAAGCAGAGATCAGGACCAACTGGGGTAAGACTGGAATCAGATGTGATGGAAATTGAAATGACACATCTGTTTTGTTTTGTTTGTCCACTAAAGCTAGACCTGGATCACACCTACAAAGGTTATGCCCAAAAGCATTTGTTGTCTATTTTTAGACTCAGATTTTTAAATCTTAATCATAACCTTGGGCTAACAGGATGAATCTGGTTTAGTTTTGGCCATCATTTTCATCACTTATGATAACATTAAAGTCCTGGATAATATCCGGGGACACAGTGACATCGCTACAACACAAACATGTGAGCGGGAAACGAGGTTCTCTGCTCTGAGCTCTCTGCAGCGGAGCAGATTTAAGTGTTACAGGAAACCAAAACTACTGTTCAAGTGACTGAAATGCATCCTGCTTCTCACTTGAGTGTCTTATTCATACAATCTGCTCCATGTACTTAAATACTAAAGTGGATTCTGTAAACTAAACATATTCATCTCCTTCCAGCTGTGGAGACAAAGTGTGAATGTTGTGTTCTGGTTCCAGTTTCTCCCTCAGAGGTTCCTGCTGGTGCTGTTATCGGAGCTGTTGTAGGACTGCTGCTCCTGACACTCTGCATCGCTGGACTCTTCGTCTGGAGAAGGAACAATAATGGTGAGTGAAGATATTTTTACTCCACTGTTGGATTTAACATCAACAACTTTTGTGTCCTTTCATAAAGTGTTTGAATATTTTTATTTTTATTGTTTTATTATTAAGAATTTAACAGCATCAGGTATTATTTGCTTGTGAGCATTAGTAATCAATCATTCATGTCCAGCCCTGTCTCTCATATATAATTATATAAATTTAAATTCAGACTCTTCATCAGCGTCATCGGACAGAAATTCAGCTCCTAACTGATCACAGAGAGAACGTCATTGTTTCAACTAGGCTGTGAACACAACAGCACACTGACATGATGTTCAGTTTTCATCCTGTATTTCACATCTTAAATCTGAAAAGTAACTGTAGCTGTCAGATAATTGTAATGAAGCAGAAAGTACAATATGTCCCTCTGAAATGTGGTGGAATAGAAGTATAAAGTAGCATAAAATAAAAAAATACACTCAAGTAGAGTACAATTACCTAGAAACTGCACGTAAGTACAATATTTGAGTTAATGTACTTTTCCACCACTGAACAGATGAATCCCTCACATAACAAACGTTAATCATGTCCAATATGAACTCTTATAATCACCTAATCAGTTATTCAGCTTTTCATTTATGAATCTGTGTTGACAGGATCCCTGTGAAGATTAGAAGAGAACTCCAATGACGTTACTGCATCAAAACTGAGAGCGATTGATTGTAATTAGCAAAAGATATATATATTTTTATCAAAATAGTAGTGTGTGTGTGTGTGTGTGTGTGTGTGTGTGTGTGTGGGTCAGGAGACACACGGGAGACTGACTGACACTGATTAGAGTCTGTTTTAATATACATTTCATGACGTAGACAGGTCCCAACAGGTGGACTCTGTCAGCATTGGCCTCTCAGGTTCAGGGCTGATTAGAAACAGTAGACGGCGTGTTGAACCATTTTCAACCCACGAAATGCAGATTTTTTATATATTTGGTAAGAAATGTCAGTATTAACACCAGCATTGATGTACAGTCATATCATTTAGTTTACAGCTTAAAAACACGTTTAAGTGTGCAGTCCCTCTTTAAGTGTCAGTTACAGATGACAGAAGCATCACTGTGGAGGGAAATCCTCCCGGAGGAACAACATCTGGAGAGAACTGATGCTGCTGTCCAGCTGTTTCTCGGCCCTTATCTTTGTGTATATTATTAGGCACTAGGCAGTCATCTGTCTGGTGGTGATGAGTAGTGAGTCCAGTCGTGGGGGACTCAGTCATACCCAGCTCTTTAGCTGTCACATCATGGACTTGTGTTTGACGCTTCCACTGTTGAAACACAAAGAAAACTCTGCACTAAACCCCAGTTGTAAACTCTCGTCCCTCCATCGTGTCACACAATACAATAGAAAATCTTAGTGCGTGTATATAAATGACTGAATGGCTTAGCCCCAAGATATCTCACTGACCTGCTTGTACAATATAAATGACTGAATGGCTTAGCCCCAAGATATCTCACTGACCTGCTTGTACAATATGAAACTGCTGGACCTCTTAGATCTTCTGGAACTGCTTTCTAAATTCTGAATGTGTATGTGCATATATTTCTATATTCTCCTTTTAGCTGCTGTTACATTTTATTTATTCTGTTGCTATTATTTATGTTTCATGTTTATCAGGATCAGATTGTTCTTGAAATACTGCACTTTAAATGTGTGTGTGTGTGTGTGTGTGTGTGTGTGTGTGTGTGTGTAGATCCCTCCTGTTAATACAGATATGATGATAACACAGATACAGTTACCTTCCACAAACTAATAAAAGTATGATGGAAACCTAATGAAGAGAAGTTTTTTATTTGCTCATTTTTATTATCTGTTAAGGTTTTGTTCCGACGTTCTCAATGTGATGTGAAAGATGTCATTTATATTTATATTTCCTCCAAAACAAAAAAGAAAACAGCAAAAACACAACAACAAACTATTAGCAGGTACTGTGTGTCCAAAACTCACCACGCTTATAGAGGCCTATTTGAAGTAAACATAGAAGTTTTATGTTTTCTAAAGTTCTGTTAATGTTTAAATGTGTTGCAGCTTCTCAGACAGAAATGAGAATCAGAAAATGAGTTTCCGTATACTCTCCTCTCAGACCCCTCTGTGTTAGAATATAAGATATAATATAAGAATATTGCATTTATTCAAACAAAGGCAGTTTAGGTACAACAATACTTGTTTTCTGGCATTTTACAAAACCCCCATGAGGTTCAGACAGTGAACTGAAGTCAGAGACTCGTTGATGCTAGAAGGCAACAGCTGTCACAGCCTTGTTAAAAATATTCTGTCCATTTAGGTTAAAATATGAATCTAAATATCCAATATAAAGTTTGTTTTCTGAAAGATAATAAAAAATGTAGTTTTCTTAGTTAAAGCTGTCGAGGGGAAAAGCCTGTTTTTACACTTTGAAACTGGATCTTGGTCCAGTGTTCGAGTCCTCGTCAGCCACTGAAACAGATACGCAGTGTTCGAGTCCTCGTCAGCCACTGAATGTTCGAGTCCTCGTCAGCCACTGAAACAGATACGCAGTGTGTGTTGATGCTGTACCTGTCAAAGACAAAGCCAGGCCAGTCCAGAACAGCACTGATGCTTCTCTGTTTCACTGTTCTTTCATATTATTAAACATAAAGTGAAACATGTGAAGTCAGCAAACTTATGATAAATGATCTCACATTCAGCAAAATAGCTGCCAGAAGTTTGAACTGTGAAATGAGGCAGATGTTGACAAGAAACAGCTGATAGCAGATCATTTTAATAACAACACAGATTAAAACTCATGTATGTAATCATATAACATTATTTCTTTTCAGTTTTAAAGAATCCCTTTTCTACCTGCCCATTTCTTGTTGAATCTGGTCATTCAGGTAAAGTTATGTCTCTACTGTCTCTTCAATGTTATTTTGTCTGTTGCACTTTTATTTCTCATTTTCATCAAGTCCTGTTTTTTTTCTTATTTCAGCAGATTTTCAGTTAACAACAGCGCAGTTCATTAAAGAGTCATTTTATTTAATTCTTGTATTTTAACATCTTTCTAACCACTGAGTTACTGGGCTTTGACCTCTAATTTATTAAGTTATCCTTGTGTTTATAAAACTTAATCATCATTAATTCAGTTAACCTCATTTTCTGCATATTGTCTTCTTGCATTAATAAAGTCTACTGGTATTTTTTATATAGTTATATTGGTATTTCACATTGAAGGTGTTATAATGTTTTCTTTGAGTGATATGAAATTATGAATGGTGTGTGTTTATTGAAATAATGGTGATAAAGAAAAGGGCCGTGGATCATAAAGGCACTTCCTGTATCAGGGCTTCATTTTCCTCATCACAACCAAACAAGTAGCTGTAGGACCAATATGTCTGTGTTGAGACACACAATACATGTGGAGCTAATTAGTGGTTACTGATTGAACTTGTAGCCTACAGTCGCTCTTTTAATCTGCATCAGAACAGAAGCAGGACTGCAGTAAAGTTCAATGTGTCATATAAACTTAAATAATATGGAGCAGTTTGAGCGTCACATATTGCCAACTTATTCCAGTCATCAGTGAAATGAAACATGTTGACTGTGGCTGTTTGGAAAGTCTCCAACACACCTGGCCATGCAACATCATCGAACTGGTTTGATTATGACGAACAGTCGATTTGAAACACATCAGCCTACAACATCATCTGATCCAATTCATATCTGTTCAAACATTTGGTGGCTTTAATAACCATTTATTTAACTGCTCTTTATTCAAAAATAGAGTGGCTGTATTTAGTTTGTCATAAATAGTTTTGAGATATTGGGGGGATTGCAGTTTGTTTTTTCAAAGAAGGGTCCAAAGAAAATATTAGTAATGCTGGATGGTTTTAGTTTATATAAAATGAAGCATCAGTGACGTTTGAAGCTTCAGACATCACAGTCACGTGGTATTTTTCATTTGACAGTTTATGAAACAGCTGTTCACAGGTGTGAAACAGGTTTCTCTAGTCAGAACAGAAACACTCCCAGATCCTCGAGGAAAAGAACTGGACAGAAGACAAAACAGCTGCAGCAGCTCGGTCCTTTACCCACACGTCTTTATCAAATCAAGATGAAAGTGTTATTTTTGTTGCTTCTCTTCTGTCACGTTTCATCACCAGGTAAGATCACAGTTTAACTCTTTACTTTAACATCTTTGCATTTTGTTCCTGCGTAGCTCAACGACACACTCGCAGCTTAGTTTCACTTTAACTTCAACTTGATCAGACATGTTTTAACTGAATCATACTGAATACATCATGTTTATGATGAGTGTGATGAGGATGTGTGTATTTATACTGAATGTATAAACCTTGTTTGTCCTGCAGTGAAACACTCCCTGAAGTTTTTCTTTACTGGATCTTCTGGACTCCCAGACTTCCCAGAGTTTGTGGTAACTTTAGTGGTTGATGAAATTGTGGCGGGTTACTGCAACAGCAACAAAGAGATAGAACCAAAACAGGACTGGGTGAAAAAAATTTTAGAAAACGATCAGTCCTTTAAGTGGTGTGCTGCACAGTGTTTTGAGAATGCACCAAACTTCTTCAAAGCCACGATTTATAGTTTTAAACAGCGCTTCAACCAGAGTGGAGGTAGGTTACAGTATTTATTATGTTATATTTCACTTTTTACTGCTAAACTGTTCTGCATCTTAGTTGTAAAGTAAAGTGACTCTACAGGGTCTCAAGATAATCATCAGCCATCACATCAGTTTGCCTACAGCGGCCGACCACCAGTCAGCAAGCCAAACATAAATCAGCTGCTGCTTGTTTGCTGGGCCTGTCCAACACAAACTCATTCCCATCCTGAGATAAAGAAATTCAAAACATCAATCAATAGTCAAAATATCCTCACAAACACACACCTACACAGGAAGAGGAAAAACAGGAATACAAGACATCCTTCATTTCCTGCATTGATCTGTCAGATAATTGGACTGAAGGGGCTGAACATCCGTCTGTACAGGTGTTATTTCAAGAATCCTCACGCCCCACTTGTCATCTAAAGTTTTGTGTTGCTGCATAATACTTCAAATGTCAAATAACTATGTAAGATACTTATACTGTATCTGGAATATTTGGAATTAATTATATCAGTCTCTCTAAATTGCCATCAGAATAAATATTCTGTTAACAGAGTAAACTTTTATAGAACAAAATCAGACACATACAATTAAAATCTTTACAATTAATTAGAAAATTAAGAATTCTATAACACGTTTGTGGTCAAACTTGAGACTGAGCTTTTAGATCAGGGGACAACAAGGCATTTCCCATCATGCACTGAGGTTCTGCAGATTCACACTGTCTGTGCACAGAATGCAAGAAGACAAAACCACTTGGTTTACTGCCATTGGCAGACATCCAGGAATTTACAGAACAGCAACCATTGTTACTTTAAAACTGTGAAATAGAAATTGTGTTTCATCACTCATATAAAGAAAAAGTGCACTGATTATCTGCTCTTGAATCATGAGCACACCACAAGACTGGGAGAATAGCAGTGCATCACACAATGCACAATATTGTAAAGATCATCTTTCCACTGGAGATATCATCTGTACATCATTAACTGCAGTCTCTGTTTCTGTCTCTGTTTCTCTCTCAGGTGTCCACATTTTACAGCAGATGTGTGGCTATGAGTGGGATGATGAGACTGGAGAGGTTCATGGTTTTACTCAGTATGGTTATGATGGAGAAGACTTCATCTCATTTGACCTGAAGACATTAACATGGATCGCTCTGAAACCACAGGCTGTCATCACCAAACTGATATGGGATGCTGACAAAGCTAGAATAAAAGACACTGAGATCTACCTCACTGAGATTTTCCCTGAGTGGCTGAAGATGTATGTGGCCTACGGCAGCAGCTCTCTGCTGAGAACAGGTAGAATCACATGACCTGATGTAGTTTCATGGACACAACAATGTTCATATAGCCTGCTCAGACTGAACTGCCATTGTATTATCACTCCAGTCAGTCTGACATCACCTTCTTTTTGGTCGTTTCTGTGGCGGTACGATTTGATTTAGTCCTAACCAATCAGAAGAGACCGACATTTTTGGGTGCTCTGATGTAACTTTCCATCAAAGCTGAGAGTGAGATAGCCAGAGCACAGTTAGCATGAGTTAAGTAAGTTTACAGAGTTTCAGTGTTTCACAGTAGAAATAGTTCCACTGAACATTGACACTGTGACTGACTGCTTTGCTGTGAACCATAAAAACAGGTGGATCCTTCTTCTCTGACTGTAGAGAGTTTCTTTAGTGGTGGTGTAGTTCCCTTCTCTGTCTACAGATGTGGAGGTTGTGTAGCTAATGGGTTGTTATGTAGCTCTGTCATATGTTCTTATAGCTCATAAGATGGGTGTATTCTGTACATGTAGTGCATTTACCTGAAAGAAAAGTTGTTTACATGTTGTTAGCCTGACTTATCTGTTGCACATGTTCAGAATATACACAGACTAATGTTGGGATTGGCCCTCAGAGGAAAACACCTTTTGGTTTGATTTGAATCAAAGTCTATATTATTAGTAGCATTATTAGCCATGCTAGCAACATGGCTCTAGGGATGGCAATGACAGTCGGTCAGTTGGTCCTTCACTTTGGTCCCGACTGAAATATCTCGACAACTATTAGATGGATTGCCAAACAATTTAGTACAGATATTCAAGGTCCCTGCAGGATGAATTTAATTCAATTCAATTCAGTTTTATTTATATAGCGCCATATCATAACAAAGTTATCTCAGAGCACTTTTTCGAGTAGAGCAAGTCTAGACCGACTCTTGATATTTACAGAGACCCAACAGTTCCCACCATGAGCAGCACTATGCGACAGTGGCAAGGAAAAACTCCCTTTTAACAGGTAGAAACCTCGAGCAGAACCAGGTTCTGGGTGGGTGGTCATCTTCCTCGACCGGTTGGGTTGAAGGGGGAGGGGGGGGGGGAGAGAGAGAGCAGGAGGAAAGAGAACATACAGCAGCACAGTACAGTTCTACATAGAGATGCAACGCAACGGCCGCGTCAATGGCATGGATGTCAACACCAACAGAAACAATATTAGGAGCAACATTACAGCAGCAATACTAATAATAATAGCAACAGCAACTGCAGCAGCGGGTGCAGAGCAGGAACACGGGGGCAGCAGGTGCAACCATAGATCCAGACTCTACAGCTCCGGAGGCAGAAACACCTGCAGAAAGCAACAGAAGGAGAGAGAAAGGGGAGAGAAAGCACACAACTACGGGAAGAAGTTGAGTTAGTAACAAACATTGATGGGATATGAGGGCGTACAGATGGAGAGGAAGAGGAGGAGAGAGGAGCTCAGTGCATCATGGGAAGTCTTCCGGCAGTCTGGGCCTATAGCAGCATAACTAAGGGGGGGCTCAGGGCTCACCTGAGTCAGCCCTACTATAAGCTTTATCAAAGAGGAAAGTCTTAAGCCTACTCTTAAATGTGAGGAGGTTGTCCGCCTCCCGTACACAAACTGGGATCTGGTTCCACAGGAGAGGAGCTTGATAGCAGAAGGCTCTGGCTCCCATTCTACCTTTAGACACTCTAGGAACCACAAGGAACCCTGCATTCTGGGAGCGCAGTGCTCTAGTGGGGTAATAGGGTACTATGAGCTCTTTAAGATATGATGGTGCCTGACCATTTAGGGCTTTGAAGATGAGGAGAAGGATTTTAAATTCTGTTCTGGATTTTACAGGGAGCCAGTGTAGAGAAGCTAATATTGGAGAAATATGATCTCTTTTCCTGGTTCTTGTCAGCATTCTGGATCAGCTGGAGAGTCTTAAGGGACTTATTGGAGCAGCCTGATAGTAGAGAGTTGCAATAATCCAGCCTAGACGTAACAAATGCATGGACTAGTTTTTCTGCATCTGTATGAGACAGGATGTGCCTGATTTTTGCAATGTTACGTAAATGAAAAAAGGCAGTTCTTGAAGTTTGTTTTATGTGGGAGGTAAAGGACAAATCCTGATCAAAGATAACTCCAAGATTCCTTACGGTGTCCCTGGAGGCCAGGGCAATGCCATCTAGAGAAACTATATCTTTAGATAATGTGTTTCGAAGGTGTTCGGGGCCAAGTACAATAACTTCGGTTTTGTCTGAGTTTAACATCAGACAATTGCAGGTCATCCAGGTTTTTATGTCCTTCAGGCATGCTTGAAGTTTAGCTAATTGGTTAGTTTCATCTGGCTTGATCGATAAATATAATTGGGTATCATCTGCATAACAATGAAAATCTATGGAGTGCTTCCTAATAATATTGCCCAAAGGAAGCATATACAAGGTAAACAGAATTGGTCCAAGCACAGAACCTTGTGGAACTCCGTGACTAACTTTGGTGTGCATAGAGGATTCATCATTAACATGTACAAACTGATATCGATCTGATAAATATGATTTAAACCAGCTTAGTGCGGTGCCTTTAATGCCAATTAAATGTTCTAGTCTCTGTAATAGAATGCGATGGTCAATGGTATCGAATGCGGCACTAAGATCTAATAAGACAAGT